>QVXC01000202.1:0-59915 GCA_003501895.1 Phaeosphaeria sp. A1 3.1a
ACCAGGTGTACGGCGCTGTGGGAACTGTGGCAAGACTGGGCACAACGCCCGTACGTGCAAAAGTGATGGAGAAGAGACTTCTGAATCAGATGCGAGCACAACGTACGCAGGCTCGTTATTTGATAGCGAGTAAATTGAAGTTACAGAACATAAGTTGGCTGTGCCAAGCTTTTTTGACCGGCTCGGTGGTGGTTTACGTTACAGGAGGATGCGTAAGAACTGGTAGTCTTATTATTCAGACCTGTTCGAATAGACGATCTTGGTGAGCGGGCGTGTGCGGTGCATGACCAAAACTTAGCTCCTTCGTACAAGCGCTTCTTCTCTGGTGTTAGCTATCCTGTTGACCCCTCAGATTCCAGTCCACACGCGTCTGCATTACATGTAGGGTGGCTGGCCCGGTTGCCGTGGCTCTGTTGATGACTGTGGAAAAGGATAAATCTGCTGATTGGGTAGATGTGTATCCTGTATAGCACGTCAGCAAGCTCTCCATCTAGAGGGTACGGTCTTCATTACCCAGCCAAATGTGTCCGTGAAGGACCCCATCTCCATGGACACATTACTCCTGATGAAGGGATTGGAATACATTCCCATTTCGAAGAAATCCGCGGCTGGAGCCTCGCCATTAAAGTCCGCCAAGTTGGACCAGAAAGGAGCGGCCGCAAGATCCGATGGCTGGTCTGTCATGCAAGCTGCGATGCAACGTCAGAGTTGAACCTTGACAGAGGCTGTGCCAAACGTACCATAGCTGTCAGTCCTTGTTGGCTGGTCGCTTACGTCCACCTTGCTGAGCACAACTCTGATGGCTTCGGCAACCTTTTGTGCTTCATGAGATCTTTCGCTAGCCTTTAGCCATATCTTCCGTGCCCCTCGGAGGAGGTCAGTAACACGCTGTCGAGATGGAGGACCACGGTCGAGCTGCAGACCGCTGGTAGTGCCTTGATACACCAGGGGAGATGGAGCAGTCAAATCCTCGTCAAGGTCAAGAATGAGTACAGTCGTTGCCAGTAGAAAGTCTTGGGCCACGAGGGAGGACATGTACCAGCTCATGGTAAAGACTTGCCATCCAGGCAACCAGAGTTTTCCCCCAGGTTGAATCTCCGTGTCGAGCTTTTGCTGCAGGTCAAGCATTTCTGCGGCTGCATTGAGACACACTCTTCGCGAGTACTCATACTTTGCATCGGTACGGCCAGGTAGATAGTACGGCCTATGTAGAACGATCTCAGCCTTCATGAACGACAAGCCAAGATACAGACGCCGCATGGCCGTACGATCAACGGCCAGATCAAAATCTTCCGATGCCATGGCCTTGCAGGTCGGTGGAAGTTTATCGTAAACATGTCGCAAGACGGCGTCCAAGCCCATCACGTCTGTATAAGGGGGCTGGCTTGTCGCATTGGTCAGATCCATGATCTTTGCGTGCACAGTCCGTACCCGAGTCATGATGATCGAGTATAGAAGAGGTGTCAGCTCGACTTCAGGTTCCGACGTGGGCAGCTCGGTCATGCCCTCGTACAAGTCTTCCTCGCTTATGTTGTGTGGCTCACGCGTGTCGTACATGAATGGCTGTATCATTCTCGGCAGGCCGACCTGTGCGGACGAAACCAGGTCAATAGACAAGACCACCAACCAAGCTCTTCGTCTCAGTTCCGCTTCAAAAGGCGAGATATTCGAAAACCGTGATGGATCTCGATGATAGCCCATTCGGAGGGCGATGCGTACAATCTATCAGATGACGAATTAGTAGCTTGGATAGCATAGTAGAATATGGCACCCCCCGGGTAGCTTTCAACGTACCTGAAAATATGTCAGCATTCCCCAAAAATGTGAGTAGAGTGGCTTGTGATAGACTCCTCGAATCTAATTCAGGTCAAGCCAACGTACCATGCCAACAAGCAACCACATCCCAAACTGCGTATCTGTTGATCTCGTATATTCGGAGCCAAAGTACACAAGAAGTGTTTCTATTGTGTAGGCGGGGCATTTCGTGTAATTTGCCAGAATTAGCGCCTGCACAACCTTTTCGCGATAGTAATCGACACGCGCTGTATGCAGAGAATCGCTTTTCGCGATATAGACGTGGGCGCTTGGGTCAGCAGCTTGGAATCGGGCGCCAATGCAAAGGACGGCGTAGAGAAGGCCTAGCCACATGATAGGTGTATCGAAAGGTCGAACCCAGAACTGTTCATACTATGCTCGATGTCAACAATATTCTCACCTGAAGAGATTTTACTGACCTGTCGGAGAAAACTGGGACGATGCAACAGAGCTACATATGTTACTCAATAGTTCTGCGGCAGTGTTGATCTGTACGCACTTGGAGCTGTGTTCGTCGATACAAAATAAGCCGCCAGGAGCTGATCGGCTTCAGGTCTCAGAGGCAGAGCCGCCAGTAATTCTTGTTTTGTCGCATGTCGTTGACGACCAAAAAGCAAATCTGGGCCTGCAATGTCCTCTACGTTTTCATCTTGCGCGTGAGCTGAGGTCGGAATCTGGTCAAGATGTTCTTTAAGCTCTGAGATCTGCAAATTTGTCAGTGTAAGTACTTGAGCGGGGGAAAGTATCCCTGAAAATCTCTCTGTGGGTGGCCGAGTTCAAAAATTCTGATGTGTGTGCGTCCAATCGTTTTAGGACAGCTCGAACCACAGGAGATTTTGTTCAAGTCAATGAAATTCACACACTCCATCTAGAATACTGGTCCAATGCCCGCTATTCGTGTAAGTTGTTGTGTCATTGCCAAACTTGACTCGATCCTGATCCGGTGTCCCCGGTCCATCCGGCCTGCCATCTTCACTCTGGATATCAAACTGTGGCGTGGTTGCCAGAGCTGTTACAGGGCTTCCTCTTTCTGTAGTATCCTTGCTTCCCATCAGGGAAGTTACAAGTTGCTCCAATTGAGATATCCTGTCGTGCACACTGTTTGGGGCTCTTGGCTCTTGGGGGACCGTGGTACCTCGAGTAAAAGTGCAGGAAAGCGATAGACCCCTGTCAATGCATGTCTTGCATGGCTGCTGTCGATCACATTTCAGCCTTTCAGGTCAGCGTGACGGGTTCTGGCCCAAGCTGTTACATTCATAATGCTCACTTCCTTCGTCTACAGAGAGTGCATGACAGCGTTGGCTTGGGTCGTCGCCGGCTAGCCGGTATCTCCTGCTGTGCTCCGGTGCTCATACTTCATCAAAGATGGAAGGTCCGAGCAAATGCAGGTAAGAAGAAAATGACATTCATGTACAAGGAGGAAGCGTGGCGCGCATCCTGTGTCCGTATCGAAGCTTGCGTGCCTAGCGCTTCAAGGCGTGTACCGGTACCGTCAGTCGCGGTGGCGAGCAAATCAGCGCGCCAATGGTGGGGCTGTGCAAGCCTGTATTAAGGAATCCTACGACCACAACGAACCTCGATCAAGTTCGGTCGCTATTCAGTCTAATGGACAGCCTTCCTTCTCCTTACAACGAGCATGCAAAACGCGAAAGATAGCCGTGCGACAACCTCGTGTACCGAATGTCAGCGTCGCAAGCAACGAGTATGCCCAATCCCCACTTCGGGTCTCTACGCAAGGCTAACAGCGCAACCATGTAGTGTTCTCGCGAATGGCCATGTAACCACTGTCAAACGCGAAAAGTGGCACATCTATGTCAATTCGGTGTGAAAAAACTCCAGCAAGATTCACCTGAGAGCGCTATCCGGTTTGTCTCTTCATCATCTACCTGAGCTAGGTCGCGAAGCTGATGATACACCAATAGCGAACCTTCTAGCGATAGTCGGGGACAGAAGAGAAGTTTCCAGGAGCCCAGTGAAGCGCTATTGAGCGCGGCAGTACTTGACGAAGGAGATGTGGAAGATGGTCTAAAAGCTTGGGGTTATATGCCCGGACATGTGCACTACAAAGTCGGCACCACTGAAGATGTATGTCAAACTATCCAATTTTGTATAGTATTGATGAAATGTCAAGGAAACCCCAAGGAAGAACTCGCCATCGCACGCTGTGACTTCTGAGGCCGTCATGAAGTCATTGCATGCTATTCCGCCTCGCTCGATTACCGGTGCGTGGTGCCTCTGCCCTGTAGACGGAATCCGAGTCTAATGACAACAGATTCCTTCGTCAACCACTTCTTGACTGTTGTAAACTACCGTTATTGTGCCATATACGGGCCAACACTGACCGAGCGGTATGTGCAATGGTGGTCAGATCGAGCTGCTGGCAGGCGGCTGTCACCAGAGTTCACTTGTCTGTTGCTCAGAATCTGTGCATACTCTGTTCAATACCTTTCGCCAGGCATGCGCAAAATGATCGAGTTTGAGCTTGCCTGTGATTCGCAGGTGCTGACAGACCGGTTCTCTTCCGCAGCAGAGCAGTTGAGCCAGAATTTTGAGGCATCGAATACCACTCTTGAGCGCGTACAAGAGATGTTTTTGAAGGGAATTTGGCTCAAGTCGGAATCGCGAATTGTTGATTCATGGCATGCCTTAGGCTGCACCATTCGAGAAGCACAAGAGCTGGGTATAAAGAGCTGCTATGATAGCAACAATTGTGGAAATTCTGACTATGACAGGTATCGATAAAGATGCTGGAATCGAAGAACTCTCGGAGTTCGAAATCGAGATCCGGAGACGAGTCTGGACGCTATTGTACATTTGGGACTGGTGCGCTGAGCATTCGAATTTCGAAACACCTGCTGACCACCTACCAGGCAAATGTCAGCCTGGCTCGGAAGGCCAAATCTCATCGATCAAAAGAATCTCACGTTCAATTTTCCGAGCCTCAGACTGGACCAGTCCACCGTGGAGCCAAATTTGCTGTCCCCTTTTGCCCACATGGCATTACAAGGACATCTTGGCCGACGCGTGGCAACCATTCTAGGCGATGTAGAGTCGATCCATAAGCTGTCCGCGAAGGAGATCCTTGCTGTTGAAGCCGACTGCGAAAAGTTTATCAAAGAGCTGCCGCCCATTTTTCGAGTCAAAGACCCTGATACATCGTTTGACGAACAGCACCCGTATTTCGTTTTTCAGCGTCAGGTACTAAGGCCCCAGTATAAAGTGTGAACTGTCTCTTAAAGTATATGCAACTAAGATATTTTGTAAGAGGCAGTTTATACGTCTCAACCCTCTCCCTCAGACACACAGCTGACAGATAATAGTATGTTTAACCTTGTCGGGCTAGGTATCATGCCTATACTTTAAGAACTTGCACTAACTCTATGACCTCACTTTTAGTCAGCTGCAGGTAGTCATTTTTCTTACAATGCTTGACTTTCTAAAACCATTCTTGACCCGTAATCGACGAGACAAGCTGACGGAGCGGGACGATGATTTCCGCAAGATGGGCATCGACATCGCGCTGCAACTTCTCCAAGTGTCACGGAAGCTCTTCGACCATGAGTTTCCGATCAATGCCAAATTTCACTTGGTGGTCTTCTCGATTTTCGACACTGCCACACTTTTGTGCTCGGCCATAATACATGATCGCGATCACGTTCTGCCCCATCGGCAAGAAGTTTTAAGTTTCGTTGAAGCTTCGCTCGACATGCTTCACCAGCTCAGTCTGTTAACTAAGCTGGGTGCCTCGTCGTATAAATTCCTGTACAGGCTCGTGCAAGCAAGTCCAGAGCTGTTTCGGTCTGCACAATCGAGTAAACGCCAGAAGCAGAAAGCCTTGCCTGTTCCTATGTCAGGTTCAGACTCCTCAGTGGAGATGGCGCCTGTCCCGAACATTTCGACCTGGGGATCAGCTGTTACCGGCCTTGGACCAGGATCCCCAATCGCTGCATCCGACGATTCATCCTTTGACCTGGATCAGTTCCTTGCGAACAATGACCTCTTCGACGACCTTGGTGCGACAGGAAGCCTCGACCTGGGTGGGATGGAGCAGATATGGAATTGGGAAACCCTTCAGCTTGACGGCATATCTCTAAATGAAGGATCGTCACGAGAGAATACCTGATGGCTATGATGATGAGGCTGGTCTGCTAGCTTCGGTGACTCCTCTGGTACAATTGCGCACGTCCTGGCCATCTAGAGCACAATATACAAGACGAAGTGATCACGGCAGTGATTCGATCAAGAACAATGTACTATGTCGGTTCAAAACAAGGAAGACTGGAATTTAGGAGTGATCTGTCGTTCGACGGAGTATGGTAAGGTTGGGAAGTATGCATCGAAGCCAATACACTTCTCAAGTGTGATGACCAAAGCTCTTTGCATGAATGAAGAAACGGCATAGCCATGATTGACCACGCGATATGCAACCAATCATACTCACAACTGAATATGATTGCAGAAAATGCATGGGAAGTTGTCTATGGGTCGTCCAGCTTATGAGGTCTTTGTCACCCCCGAAACTTGTCGGACATTACTGCGACGGCCTCGAAGAGGCCTAGTTCCTTGCGTGTGCAAACCCACGCCTTGAAAAGATATTGATGGTCAGTGTTGGAGACACATTACATGATCCATCCATCTACGAAGTACCGCCCCCAATATCCGCATCGTCCTCCACATTACCCACCCGAGATATCCCGCCCCCACTCCGACCTTCCCCGACTCCACGGCCGACATCGTAGCAAATGTCCCAACTGCGGCGACGCCCGCCTGACCACTACCACGTACTAGTCAAGTTTCCTGTTGATATCTACAGCCCATTTTAATCAGGTATAGGCATCGAGTAATTCGTGCCACACCAGCGGGCGCTCGCGAGCGAGAACGGGTTCAGATGTGTCATGCCAAGCGCTGCGAGATGAACTAGCTGGATGCGGTAATAAGCTATGGCTTTATTTTTTGGGCGTGCTTTGTTTTTGTGGGAGGGAGCTTTTGGTTTTGGTTTTGGCGGGGTAATGTTAGACGCCTTTGCTTTTGCGCGATCTCGAGGTTTATTGATATGGGAGTTATATCTTGCATCTAAACAGTGTGTATGGGGTTTAGATATCATGGTTATTATTGAGAAGTGAGAGAAAATATGATTTAGGGTAGAAATGAAATCAAACAAAACGAACTCGGAGTGTGATTGTCGTCATCATTTGATTTGGTATCTATGTACATTCGAGGCATCTAACCGTTCTCGACGTATCCAGAACGCCATGCCCGTGATCAGGAAAAGTCGTTAAAAAAGGTATCATACACAAAAACAGGCCAATGAAGGAATTGTTCACCACCAGTCACCCTGGTCGTGCATGGCAGCAGCGACCTTCCTGAAGCCAGCAACATTGGCACCGCCGACGAGAGATGGAAACTCGCCCTCAGCGGGGGTGATGTACTCCTTGGCCGTCTCGAGACAGTTTTCGAAGCACGCCTTCATGATACCCTTGAGCTTGTCGTCAACCTCCTCCGAGGTCCACGACAGGCGTTGCGAGTTCTGTGCCATCTCTAGACCAGACACGGCGACACCACCGGCGTTGGCGGCCTTGCCGGGTGCGTACCAGATGGCCTCGCCCTTCTTCTCGCGGCGATGAGCCTCGAAGACATCGATGGCCTCCTGTGTGCAGCCCATGTTGGAGCCCTCGGCGATGAACTTGGCACCCGACTCGATGAGGGCCTTGGCCTCGTCCTCGGAGACTTCGTTCTGGGTCGCCGAAGGAAGGGCAACGTCGACGTTCTTGACCTCCTTCCAGGGACGGGCACCCTCGACGTAGCGGAAGCTGTGGTTCTCGAGCGCAGTCAAAGCCTTGCGCTGGAGCTTGAGGGTGGCGATCTGGTTGATGACCTCGGGGGTGAAGCCCTTGTCATCATCGGCGATCAAAGCACCCTTGCTGTCACTGAGGGAGATGACAGTGCCGCCGAGCTCGATGATCTTGAGAGCGGCGAACTGGGCGACGTTGCCGGAACCAGAGAGGGCGACGCGCTTGCCCTTGAACGACTCCTTTCCGCCAGAGGCGTAGTTGATCATGTGGTCGACATAGTAGACCAGACCGTAGCCAGTGGCCTCGGGGCGGATCAAGCTGCCACCGAAGGCACCGCCCTTGCCAGTAAGGACACCCTCCCAGCGGTTGCGCTCTGCCCTGTATGCTCCGAAGAGGTATCCGATTTCACGTCCGCCAACGCCGATGTCGCCCGCTGGCACATCCGTGTCCGCACCTGCAGATTTACGTAAGTGAAATGCTCGGCTGGAATACTGACAACAACTCTAGCTCCACCGACGGCGCGCTCCTCAGATAGGCGAGCAGACGGGGCCAGATAAGTCTGGCAGCTCCGGTTGATTCGTCTTCTGAGCCGCATGCAGGGCCGTTGTTGCCCCACCGCAGTCTGGAGGTCCGATTGTGGAGGGCGCAACTTACCGATGTGCTTGTTGAGCTCCCTCATGAAGGCGACGCAGAACTTGCGGATCTCGTTGTCCGACTTGCCCTTGGGGTCGAAGTCGCAGCCACCCTTGCCACCGCCCATGTTGAGGCCGGTGAGGGCATTCTTGAAGATCTGCTCGAAACCCAAGAACTTAAGAATGGACAGGTTGACAGTGGGGTGGAAGCGGAGACCGCCCTTGTATGGGCCAAGGGCAGAGTTGAACTGGACGCGGTAGCCCTTGTTGACGTTGCAGACGCCCTTGTCGTCTTCCCAGACAACGCGGAACTGGATGATGCGCTCGGGGACAGAGACGACCTGGAGAGCCTTCTTGTACTCGGGGTTCTTCTCGAAGATGGACGAGCCCTCGAGGGTGGAGGCGAGCTCTGCATGGTGTTAAACGGCTTCAATAGCATGGGAACGGCAGTTGCCCGTACCCTTGTAGGCTTGCTCAAATTCAGGCTCAGACATGGTGTATGTGTGTGTGGGGATGTCTTGGGGTGTGGATGGGTGAGTGAGGAAAGTTGGAGAGCGAGGTGTGACAGAAACGGTGGACAAAGGAAAGAGGGACTGTATATATAGAGGCGGTCGGAGCAGCTAGAGCTTCAACAGCCCGGGCGTTTGTCAGGCCAAAAGCAAGAGGATGGGGATTCCATCACGTCACAGTGCGAGCGATTGCGTCCGGGGCGCGCCTCTCAATGGCCGGGCAGTAGTTGCTATGCAAAACCATGGTGTACTCTGATGCTGATAAGGACGCGGCAGCCAATGGGGCGCATCGCGGGGGCGCCAGCACGTGAATCCGCGCGGGCTGCGGCCGGTCGCGGCTGTGGTAGCTGGAGTAATAGCTGGGCGTCATTCCATGGGCGGAGGAGCGTGTGTAGGGCATCCGATCGCGGCGCATCCGGGCTCTTACGTCGATGTTTCGCACAGGGTCTGGTCTCCCGCGGGAGTGCTTAGTTAGCACAAGCAGCATGCACGCGACACATCTCCGCGTCGCTTGCAGCAGCGAAAAAACAATCGTGCATCGCGACACCCGTGTATTCCTTGCTCTCTGCTGCATAGATATGTATGTCCCGCATGCAGCCCTGCCAATGTCGCACAGCCGTCGTGTTCTTATCCCACCCACCCCTCCAGCTCCCGTCGCCCCCACGCCCGCGCTGCCCCTCCACCCTCAGTCGCAGTCCGTAGGATCCCAGTCTGTGATGGGGTCCAGTCGTCAGTCAAGGCTGCAAATCGATCGTCTGGCGCCCGTCTGGCACGTCGGCGACCTGACACACTCCAATACCACGTAGGCAGCTCAATGGGGCACTCACCCGTGACCAGATACTCGTCGAGTTGATCCATCTTCGCCATGTCGCCTTCCTCGATTGCAAACTCGCCGACCTGGGCGTTCTCGACGATGCGCTCCTTCTTGATGCTCTTGGGCAGCGGCACGTAGCCGTGCTGGAGGCTCCACCGCACGAGCAGCTGCCCTGGCGTGCACGAATACTTGTTGGACAGGGACACAATCGTTGGGTGCTTCATGCGGAGGGCCCGCGCAAGCGGCGCGTACGCCTCGACGACAATGTTGTTGGCCTGGCAAAAGGAAGTGATGTCCTTGCGAGTGTTGAAGGGATGCACCTCAATTTGATTTACCGCAGGCGGGATGCGCGGCTTCGAGTCCAGGAGCTCCTGCAGCTATTTTGATGTCAGTATCAATCCGACGCTGTATCGCTTCCGTAGCTGGACATCGGCTCGGTCGATATAAAACCGTGTGGTAGTACAACGACTTTTGACACCGCTGTCAACATGTCGTCACACCAGTGAGCATCTACAGGCTGGGCTGAAACAGGGCAACGGTTTGGGAAGTCGTGGGACACTTGCATGCTTGACTCCGTAGTTACTGACGCCCCCAATCTTGACCTCGCCGACTTCGATGGCGTCCTCCACGGCTCTCCAGCTATCGAGACGCGCTTTTTTGCCGCCATAAGGTGAATGAAGCAGAAATAGATCAATGTAGCCAAGGCCACACTCTTTGACAGACTGCTTGATGGCTTTGCGGGCCGCGTCATAGGAGCCGTTGGACGCCAGCTTGGTCGTGAAGTGGATATCATCGCGCTTTAGGCCCTGTGTATTTGCCGCGCTGGAGAGGTAGTCCAAGACGGCTTTGCCCGACTCTTTCTCATTGTGATACATCTGAGCTGAGTCGACACTATAGTGCCACAGTCAATGACATGGTGCCTAGAAGTTGGGGTAGTCGTTGTTTCCGTACCCGCGATATCCAGCCTAGGCTGCATCAGCATGCTACCAGCGGTGCGGCGTCGCAGGAACAGGAAATGCATACCTCTAGCGCCCACCAGACCGCCTGGGAAGTCTCTCTCCCGGACGTCAAATATACGCCGAGATGGATTGTGGGCATAGACAAGCCATTGGCAAGCTGCAAGGGTCAGTTGTGGCGCCGTCTTGTGTAAGGGTGATCTCAAAGACATGCCTGCGTGCGCGAAGCCAATGAAAACGTATTTTGAGCCATTATAGAAGCATTAAGCGACGTCGCGCTCACAAGAGATCTGATCTGGATGTGCGATGCTGCGGAGACTCAGCCACGATAGTGACAGAAAAGAAGCGCGTGGACATGCTCGGCATCCATTTCCTTACATCATCGCCCGCTCGCTTGTGCCTGTGACGTCTCGATTTACGAAGGAGCTGGTTTTGGGTGATGCACCGCACGCTAGGTCTGAAATCTTATGGCTCTTCTAGGAGTACTACAACAGTGTATTATGAGATCAGACGACAGAATATTACCTGTAAGGGATATTAGGATCCTTTACTAAGATTGAATATTATACAAAATCTTATTCAGAGTCCTCTTAGAAGAGTCGCACGACTTCAGACCCCGTGTGCGGTGCATCACCCAAAACCAGCTCCTTCGTAGCACAGAGCACACCCAATCCAAATGTCTGCCATGGAGTGGAGCCGTCGAAGGCAGAAAGCAACTGGTACCCGTCATTGACAGGGGACGATATTCGAAAAAGCACACAGCGAGTTGCATGCTGGGCGAAATGTCGATCGTATTTGGACAAATCGCAGATGCTGCGTTGCGACTCGCAAGCACACAGATGGCAGTGCATGCAAGTCACTACCCTGACCAGCTGGAGTCGAAATAAGGACGTATCCGGCCTGCAGAAAAGCAATTGCTGTATGATGTTGAGCAACCTATAGCAATGCTGACTAGCACAGTTGTCCAAGCGCCTGCCAGAACGGGCGCTCTCCTGCTTGGGCGACTGGCTTTAACGTTCGCTCTTAGAGGTAGTGTAGTTCATGTCGTACGATGTTAGTGGCCCTCGTGTGCAGCCTCGTGTCAGCGTGGAGATCGGCGACAAGGTGTGCTCCTGGGACCTGGTTTGGTTCAACTCTGTACCGGCATCCAGGAAAGGACCGCCGTGCATGCACCCAGTAGCCATGATGGATATTTCTTTACTAAGCTGTCAAGACACGATAGCAAGCCCGGTCTGGCCCTCATGGCGATGCCCCGGAGCACATGACCTGGAGGGGGCCTCTGGCGGGCATCAGATTTGGGCGGGTCTCGATCGACAGGGCGCGTCGGTCTCACCGGCAGCGTCTGCTCCTGCACGTTGATGGCATTGTCGCAGGAGGCCGAGCACGACGGAAAGGGAGGGCAATTGGCAGCTGAGGCGTCGACAGGCTGCAGCCAACGACCATGCGCACCATGGCGTTTTGACGACGACGATCGCTGCGGTACCGAGGTTCCGCTTTGTGCGCATCTCGTCGCTCTCGCGTGAACCATCACCACGCAGCCACAATCCTTAGCGGTACTTCCACCGGACCAACATCTAGCGGCCGCCCATTGGCCCGGGTCAGCGTCAAGGGCCCAGGAGGATGCATTTGCGGCGAGTGGTGGCTCGACCAGATCAACACAGGGTTCATTCCAAAAAGTCGTCGAGCGCTTCAATAAATCGACGGGAGCTTCGTCGACGGCGCCCACCGACAGCCACCCTGTGCAACTTGTCGAGCCTCATCCGGGACTGCTGGCGAGTATAAATGTGCAATTGGGCCCGTCTGCACCGCGCTTCATCTCTCGGCATCGAATAGCAGCCCTCTTTCCCAGCCAGTCTCGCTTCGTGCTGTCGTCATTGACTCCATCTCTCCATTAGCTCGGCACCTTTGGGGCCTTGACTGCTTTCAACGCTCGCTAATCAAACGGCGCCGCATCGCCTTCGACCTCTAGCTGCTGCGGTAGTTTCGGTGAGTAGGGAGTAGGATACATGCTCTCTCGACGTCGTATAAGATGCGAACTTATTGCTAATGTCCCTGTCGTTGCAGTCTTCACATCTTTCACAATGACAAGCTTACCTGGATTTACAACAAACTTCCCTGCCGGCTACCCAACCATAAACCCCAGAGCAGGTACTTTTACAGCCGGTGCAAGCTCCTCTTCCGGTGGATCACCGGCTCAAAACAATGCCTCAGGAACACCACAATTCGACATTTTCGAATGGCACCCGGCATATCAGTCATGTCAAAGATTCTTTCTCGACCACGCACAGCATGACAATGGCGTCCAGGCTGTAGCTGCCCTCATCAATATCTGTCTTCCGTTCCAATGGTCGCACAATCCCCTGATCAATGCCACTGGCCCCCTTCCACACAGCTCTGGTGCCGCTGCATACAACATGCCATGGCCACGACAAGGTCCAGTCACAAATTCTCGAGGGCAACCAGCACCCGCGTGGGTGTCTCTAGTACCCTTCATACGGCGTCTCGTCATCACAGGCATGGACAAAGAGGGCATCATGCACGGCTTTTTTGGCGATGACTGGAAGAAGGGGGTGGGCCCTGTGCACGAGTGCGAGCGTCGAAATTATCTATTCACGGCAAAAAGCGTCGGGTGGGCCAAGGTCAAATGCCAATACGACATGTCACCACACGAATCAGTGCCCTTCCTCAAGCCGCTGCAGGATGTCCAGCTCGCCGAAATTGAAGGTGCAGAGAAGACGTGGAGCCAATGGCTAGCCATGGAGGACTGGATGCTCGGAGCCAGGGCTCCTGAGGCGGAAGAACAGTCATTAGATGCTCGCCGGCGGGCATCATGAGGCAGGTTTGGGAGTTGGGCGTTTTGCATGCGGTGGCACCCAGAAGGTGTGTGTGTGTGCGGCGCCGGGTCGTGCGTTATGTTGTGCACAAGAGTAATGGAATCGCGCGGGCTGGGGTTAGCGATTTGAGGCTGGTTCGCTTTCGCGTTGCACGACATGACGGGAGATGTGACGTGGATCAATGGACAGTCCAACTACAACCACTGGACTGTACCGTGTCTGAGAAGGAAAAGCGGGCTTGCCACGGTGTTGTAAGAAGATCGGACGAGGAGGATATTTTGAGCACGTTTTACCATCCACACCAAGCATTTCACAATATACCTACTTGTGCCACATCATCTACGAATCCCTGCGAAACTCTCCCGTTGCAGTCAATACCCTAGAATGACATCTTACGATCCTCCCGAGGACTTCGGTGCATTACTCGCATGCTGAGGTCGGTGTCTGCCAGCATTGGCAAAAGCAATATAACCCACCAACACTCCTCTGCC
This sequence comes from Phaeosphaeria sp. A1 3.1a, assembly GCA_003501895.1. Classification (NCBI taxonomy): domain Eukaryota; kingdom Fungi; phylum Ascomycota; class Dothideomycetes; order Pleosporales; family Phaeosphaeriaceae; genus Phaeosphaeria; species Phaeosphaeria sp. A1 3.1a. Next base: position 13,844 of record QVXC01000202.1, read on the forward strand.
CGTCCAAGCCCATCGCAGCGCCACCATTCTCGATAGACTGGAGGCAAAAAGCACTCAAGTGGCTTGCGGTAATTACTCGCAGTGCATTGCGCATCAAGCCCTCCAGTGAGACAGCAACTCAACTTCCTTCCCGAATTCATCTAGTCTGAGCTCGGCTAATCTTGCGTTGCATCCGGCACCAGCCTCATTGTGTGGTCTTTGCAGCGGTCCCTGCCAAGCGCTAGCCATTGATCTGCACCAGCCCCAATCTCCATCCCTTCCATCCACACGACATACTTTATTATTTGCATCTCGCTCAGCTGTCAAGGACATCTTGGCACCGCTAATGGAACCATGGCCCTGATGGTCAAGGAATGGACGGCTTTCTTGGATCGCTGCATCGAGCACCGCATTCAGCCTGACTTGTTCGATGGAGCAGCCGCCCAGCTGCATGCAAAATCGCCGCTTCCAGGGCGGAAGATTTCCGCTCTACTCCTGCGGCCCCGTGTACGCCATGCGAGCAGTGTGGATCCGCGTGTTGTTGTCTATCTCGAACGACTGCTTGCGTTGAAGAAAGTTGATGCATCGGACGTGCTGAGCGCGGCGTTCCAGTACTCCAAAGACCGGCTTCCCAAGACAGAAGATGAAAAGAGCAAGGGAGAGTTATCCAATCCGCAGGAACTTGAAGAAATTGTTTTCCATCGCCTGTCAAAGGCTTTCCAGGCGGAAGAGAGGCCCGTCAGTAGTACCGAGGGGCTGCGCACGCTGGTGGTGCTGTCGCGATGGATGCAGACAATGGTAACGTCGCATACAAGCGACACGATGGTGCAAGCCATGGCCGGGATACAGCAGCAGCCTCAGCAACAGTCCATCAATGTTCGAGAAGGGCTAGGCATGCTTCTTGTCGGCATCATAGAGAACCCAAAGATGTTGAGCATTTTGAATAACCCCAAAGGCAAAGGTAAACCTCCCTTTCAACGCGATGCCCTTGTCTATTGCTCATCAGTCTAGATTTACGCAAGAGCTTCGCCAGATCGTTGTCATCCTTCATCACCTTTCTATCTCACAACTCAATCGGATCGCAGAACTCTCTGCAAATTGCTAGTAGATTAGAGATATCGCAGAAACAACATGACCTTCACGACAAGCCAGCTACGATTGATGGCGAGTCCAGTGGCGACGCTGGGCTGGAGGTTGCCACACTTCAACTGGACGCTGTCATGGATCTGCAGACCGTGAACACTAGAGCTGGTCTCTATGTCTTTCTAAATTCTTTGGTACGGCGCCATCTCCTGGCGAATGCTCAAGCTGACAAAATGCAGCTCGCTGCTCGACCACTTACGGACGACTTCATCATTATCACTTATCTTCACTCGCGTTACAAGGTGCGTTTACACGGCCTTCACTCCTTTGTAAACTAATCGTGTAGATTGACGCCCAAAGTATGGCAACTGATCTCATCACCGCTGCGTTTGACATACTGGCGAACGCAATGTATCGCAGCGAACCAAGTCAGACTATGTTTTGCCTTAGGTGTTTTCTTGTCAACAAGATACCCCTTCTCCTATCGCAACTATCACCCTCTATATTTCCAATGACACCCGAGATTTGTATTACCCAGGCACTTGGTCACATAGACCCAAATGCCTTCCCTGCTTTCTCACAGGGCTTCGACGACATGTTGGGCAACAACAATTCGCTTTCCGACGTACGGCAGGACTTTCTCAATGCTTGTGCTCTGCATGGCCTAATTGCAACCGCCACAGTGGGGCGCTTGCTGGGAGATACGCCTATACAAGGCCCACCGGAGACTAAATATGACAAAAAGACAGTGCTTGATCAATGCAAGAACAACTTCGACAAGATCAGCATGTACATTGACGAGATCGATCATCTTGATGGGAATGCTGGTGCTATTGTTGGCGCAATCGTAGAGGTAAGATTCTCTTTCCAATGGTATGTATCTTCTCTACTAACACGGGAAGTTTATCACACATCTTTGCGAGACGCAGATGACCATGTACCTGAAACAATTGTCGGGTCTTTTGTTTAAGAAGCCACAAGCTCTCGATGTCATCCTCCAGTTCACATCACCTACAAGCATTCTCCGGCCATTGTGTCAGACCTTGGATGATTGGCATTATGACAGCGATGGAGGTGAGAACTTCGAAAGCAAATGATTATATCATCTACTAACTAGCCCTTCAGGCGAGTACCAACCTGTATATGACGAATTTGGTGCGGTCGTTGTACTTGTCATGGCATTCGTATACCGCTACGACCTGACGTACCACGACATTGGCATCGGACCCAGTTCGTTTGTGGCTCGATTGATAGCCAACGATCAGCAAAGCATACTCTCTGACGACTTGACAGAAGAGCAGGGCAAGCATCTCGGACACTGGTTAAAAGGACTATATGACTCTGGCAACGAAGGTCTGAGCAACGATGTGTTCGCATCTTGTAGCCCGCGCGAATTTTACATCATAGTGCCCACGCTGTTCCAACAGACTGTGATGGCTCTGTCTGCGGGAATACTGTCCTTTGAGTCTGTGAAAGGGGGTATTGAGTGTGAGTTCTCCTCGCAGAATTTGTTGTTCAATGCTGATTAGCCCAGATCTGATGGAAACCTTCCTTCTACCATCACTGATAGGCGGTCTGCAATGGATGTCATCGTATGCGCTCGCACAAACTCATACTGATGTCGACGCAATGTTGCGCATCTTTCGCGAGGTCATCCTATCGGGGCCGTCGTCAGGAGACGCACAGGCTATGCACGCAGCTGTTATGGCGATGGTCTCGAACTCACTGGAGAAATGCCTTCGTACAATTCAGCGACGAGATGCCAGTCGCGCAAACAACATCGAGCCATTGCTACAAGCTATCAAGGTCAATCAGAACTACGTGCGCTCCATGTATGCGTCGATGAAAGAGCTGGAGCAATGGACGAATGCGCCAAACAGCACTCTACACATCTCATTACGGCATACTATACAACAATTGTCGCAGTGGGCAAACACGGCGTCGATACAGCCTAATCCACCGAGCTATACACACCGACAAGTAGATGCAACGCTCAAGATTCAGGGGGCACACAAGGTCCTGCGCGCCATAGTCGACGAGATCAAAGCGCAGACTGAAGCAGGCAACGGCTCCGCAGCGCTCGACATTGGCGTATCAATTATCTGTGCCCCAGCCGTCGACGATAGCCCCATATCGATTGACTGGGTAGGCAGCGCGCTGTCTGCCTCGCACCCGCCCCGAACGCGCCTCAACCTCCGCGAGATGCTCAAGCACGACTTTGACAATGCCGCCGGCCTCGTCGCCAGCGACCCTCTTGCGGCCGAAACAGTAGTGCGTCTGCACCGCCGCGTCGAAGCGCAACTCGCCTCGATTGGTGAAAACCCTTTGCAACCTGTTATGGATCTCCCGACTGTCAACCTGGTAGATATGGGGCCCAACAGCATCTCAGACGACATGACAAAAGCCATGGACGACGCGGCGGCAGCTAGCATGGCCGACGACATCACTAGCATGGACAACAAGGCGCTGCAGCGGAGCATGGAGGAGCTCACTGGTACAGATGGGTTGGATCTGAGCAGTATCGGCATGGGCACAGGCGATGGTGGGACTGGCGAGTTGGGTAATTTGCCCGACTTGGATCTCGGGGATATGATGGATATAGAAGATTTGAGCGGCAGCATGGGTATCGCCGGGGAGGACGACTGGGGGCTGGATTTTGAAAATATGTAGGATGTATGGTGCTGCACGAGGAGATTTGAGATGAAGCCGAGAAAATTAGTGAGGAAGTGATTACCTACGAGGTGGAGGGAAGAAGATGAGAGGGACCAGAGGTGATGGTGAGTATTCGGAGAGTTGGAAGCTTGGATTGTTGTTCACGAGGTGAGAGAGGAGGACAGGTAGACCCGTATGTATTTGTTACGCTTCAAAAGAGTGCAAGTTGCATTCTCAGAAACATATCGTCAGCCTCGCCAGGGGTTCATGTAAATGCACCGATACCGAGGTGTGTAGCCGCACTAGCTTGCACTCGGTAAAAGGTGGAATGGCGGGGTGTGGGGTCGATTGTGGAACAAAACGGAACGGGGAAGCTTACCACATCACATCACATCCTCATCCTTCAGACGCAATATCAAGCACTCAGGCTCCTAACATCAGCTTTCGAATATACATGGGTTGGCCAAAATACACTCCACAGTCGAACTAGAAATAGATTGATCTGAGATATCACTTGCATTCGTCACGATGCCCTACGAACTCAAGGGACGGAATGTTCTGGTTACGGGAGGATCAGCGTATGTCGAATTCGTCTGCATCGTCTTCCTACATTTCTCCAAACTCGCACTTCTCTTCATGTTCTATCCATCTCCAAGCTGTGTACTGACCATGTGATTTGAAGTGGCCTGGGCGCCCTCCTTTCGACGACATTCGCATCACTAGGATGCAACGTGGCAATCAACTACTTCAACCGGATCGAGCCGGCCGAGAAAACAAAAGCAGAGTGCGAAGGACATGGGACGCAGGCTGTGGTGATCAAGGCTGTGAGTAGTGCTCATCTCTCTATACTTTGGTGGGAGGGCAAATTGTGAAGTGAAGTGGAACGAACAAGGGTGAGGACGATCGTGGGCTAATATATGTGTGTTTGTGGCTAGGATATGACCTCGACATCCGACGCGCGTCGTGCAGTGCGAGAGACAATTGAGAAGTTGGGCGGCTTGGATCTGATCATCGCAAACGCCGTACGTCTTGTCTTCCTCCCTCTGTCTATCTTCCTCCCTGCGTGCATGAACTAACTACATAGGGCTGGACCCGCTTCAGCGAGTGGAAGGATCTCGACAGTATGAGTGAGGAGGAATGGGATAAGGTATGCTTCACGTTACTACCACTCGCATCCTATCACTTCAGTATTGACCGCCGGCGAGAATGGGGGTATGTATGCATTTGATATTAACAGTTGGCAGTGCTGGTCCGCAAACGTCAAAGTGCCCCAGGCCCTTCTCTCCGAGGCGCGCGAGACGTTTGAGAAGAATGCCGACGGAGGACATATGATTACTACGGGATCGATTGCTGTAAGACATACATTCGTCTCCCTTCCGCCACGTCCTTCTAAGAAGTCTTTCTACGACTGTCTTCACCATTGTCCAGACCCATTTTCAACTTGATTCTGGCGTGGGATGATGCTAATGCAACATGTTGTGACAGGCTGTAAGCCAAGGCGGGTCAAGCATGCCCTACGCCGTCACGAAGGCGGCGCAACTGCAGCTTGTAAAGTGCCTGGCTGTGACAGTGGGTCCGAAGATACGTGTGAACACGGTTCTGCCCGGTTTGTTGCTCACGGAGTGGGTACGTATTCGGACCTCCTACGTCTGCCTTCCATCATCTCTAATGTGGATACCAGGGCGTCAAATACCCCGCAGAGCGCATCGAGGCAATCAAGAACATGGCTGCACTCAAGCACGAGACATATCTGGAGGACTGCGCAGATGCATTTGTGATGCTGGCGAAGAACTCGAGCATGACTGGAATGCGGATCCAGGTGGACGCCGGGTTGAATATCCAGGGGGCGTAGATGTGGTAGCCAGGTTGGGGTTGGTGGAGCGGGTTCGCCCGGGGTGTGCAACGTGTTTGTGGTGAAGTCAGACTCAGTCTTCTTCAACGGTCTCGGTGTCGTCGAGAGCTTTCATGACTTCCTCCATCTCCTTTGGGCTGGTGATGCCCCATACGCCACCACCCTTGACTGCGCCCTTCATGCCTACTTCTTTGCCAACGAGGTTCCGGCCGACCTTACCGGGACCAATGCCGACATAGCGCCTCACCTTTTCGACCTCATGCAGGTACCTTACGCTCTTCCACCACTGCACCGTCTCGACGCAGCTGCGCGCCAAGAGGTTCCGCAGCTGTTCTCTGTCCTGGAAGGGCTTGCCGCTGACGTTGGAGATGCAGGGCATGGCGCCCGGCCAGGCGATGATGTCGGTCCCGTCGTCGCGCGCCGTGTGCAGGATGCGCTGCATCGTCTCCTGGGCGGGCTTCATCAGATTGCTGTGGAAGGGCGAGTCGCTCTTCAGGCGCACATGGCGGGGGTCGTGTCCGCCAAACTGGCGCAGGTTGGCCAGCAGGGTGTTGATGCGGGCAATGCTCCCGCTCAGGACAATCTGGTTCTTGGAGTTGAGGTTGGCCAGGGCGACCTGCTGGACAGCGGGGAGATGCTCGGCGGAGTCGCTCTTGGAGCCCGGGCCCGAGAGGTCGAGGAACTCGCGCACGCCGCTGACGAGGGCGTGCATGTGTACCTCGGACTCGCAGACGAGGGCGACCATGCCGAACTCGCCGCCCTCGTGCGCGGCGGCGTCGGCGCTGCACCGGCTCATGACCTCGGCGCGCGTGCGCACCATCTTCAGCGCGTCCGCGAACTGCAGGTAGCCGCCCGCAACGAGGGCCGCAAACTCGCCCAGCGAGTGGCCCAGCGTGATGTCGACGCGCTCGGCCGTGCTGAAGCCGAACTCGCGCTCCATGACGCGCAGGACCATGATGGACGTGGCCATGATGGCGGGCTGGGCGTTCTCGGTGCGCGTGAGCTCGGCATTGGTGCTCGTCGCGATGGTGCGCGAGAGGGGCAGCTGGAGGGTTGCGTCGATCTCGTCGAGGATGGGCTTGACGGTGCGTGGGAAGGCCTCGAGCCACGGCGTGCACATGCCCACGCGCTGGACGCCTTGGCCTGTCTGTTGTTAGCCATTGGGACGAGTATATATACCTGGATTGGCTCTGTACCGGGAAAGAAGATGGCAGTCCTGGGCCTCTTCGCGGTCGCATCTCGCGTGCTGCTCATCCACCGGCGGCCGGCCCTGCTGCTGCCGTCCCGCAGCGCCCCGCACCCCGTCCGGCGTCGCGCGATGCGTGGGATCAGCTTCGAGACGGGCGCACAAGGAGAAGACATGGCGTTGGATGTGTTATAGCATTGACAGGGGCATCGTGAGGTTGAGGAAATATGCTGTCTTGCGGGGATGCGGAGGTTCCATGTCAGGCGCGAGGGGGAGCTTGGAGCTTGGGCAATTGCATGACTCGCCTTCGCTTGGCTTTCTGACTTTCTTCTTGCTTTTCCGCGTACGGCAGTGGACGACGGAAAACATGACACATTGCGAGTGCGCCATCTGAGTATATATTCATCACGTTCGCCTTGCTCGCGCACCCGCTGCAGGTTGCATCTGATGATGTCATCTTTCGTTCAGATTCTACACCCCTCGTTTCCATCTCGCCGTCAGCAGCTACAGCATCAATCCTTGACACTATGCACATCTCACGTTTGTCCGTCCTCTGATCGAAAGGGTCTCGACATGCGAATGTTCACGTGAGTTGTAAGCTTATGTCGTCTCACTGCACTGCAGCCAGTAATCCATCATGATGCAGCATACCAAGGCTCAGCACTTGTTGGCAGGAAGAAGTCGCCGCAGCACAGCATTGGCTGAGCTTGTCGTGAAAACCGCTTGCGCGGACCACAAGGAACGAATCATAGGCCCAAGTGATGACGGTGTATGAGAGTTGCGCCACTCAGATTACACGGGAGAACCACAAACAGAAAGTGGTACAATCCGGTCATCGATTTGGGCAAAATGCTGCGCTGCATAGCCTCTGCCTTGCCCCACCTTGCCTCATCCAAACTAGCAGCAGCCCCAGTCGGGCCACCCGTTAGGCGTCCAAACCAACCACTTCCGGGGCTATGCTTTGTCGATGCTCAGGGTTTTATATCGCTGCAAGAAGCTTGAGGCAGACTTGAGGCCAGTACTTAAGCTCATGGATGCCAGATCAACTGTCGAGACCACAATCACGACATCTTCACATTCCCCATCCGAACATGTCACAAGCCCAAACACCAACCCAGACGCAAACGATGGGGACTTCTTACTATGATGCATCTACTTCGTCTTCGAATCCGGCTCCTCAAGGACCTCAACCCAAAGATCAACAGCTCGACAACGATGACCGCATCGTACCACAACAATTCTCCGACAGTCCTCCCCAGCACTTCGACGACCCGACTGGCCTCCATCTCCGCGTCGATTTCGCCTGGTCAAAGTTCAAAAACATCATCAGCGAAATCAACGGCGATCAGTCCACTCCCATCTACATCCAACACTTCCGCCCCCTGAAGCCGCAGCTACGTCTCGACAATGCATCCGACAACCAGCAAGTTGCGACCGGCACCATCAACACCTTCGCCATTGGTGCCGAATGCACAGTCAACAACCAAAATATCGCCATCAAGCCCGTCAAGCGCTGGAAGACTCACTACAATTATCTCTCCACCAACCTCTCGTCCGACCCCGGCACCCCAACGCCTATCACGTGGATTACCAATTCGAGCATGAAGATCTGGGACTTTGTCTGCCTCGACGCAAACCAGATTGCCATTGCCAAGTTCTCGGTGAATTTCTGGGCGCTGAAGCAGGTTGGCAACTTCTACTTCGAGAAGCCTGCACAGTATGTGAGTAAGGAGGCGAGAGATGAGGTCGTCATCACGGGGTTGACCCTGTTGTATGTTATGACGACGAGGATTAACAATCCGTTGAACATTGTTGGTAGCGTCTTTGGGAAGACGGAGAAGGTCGATGAGAAGCCGAAGGATATCTGAGTAACCAACAGGCGTTGCGAGTTTATCTGTTGTGATATCCGAGAGAGTATGTGTATTTTTGATTCACCATATTGAAACTCCCTTATACTTCGATCAATCCCACACTACGAAGGAGCTGGTTCTGGGTGATGCACCGCACATGGAGTCTGAGATCTTATAACGCTTCTTGGAGAACCTTAAATAAGCTTTTGTGTAATATATAGTTAGTCTTTATATAGAACTCTGATATGCCTTATGTCTAATATCATATCGTCTGATCTCATAATATACTGTTGTAGTACTCCTCGTAGACATGTAATACTTCAGATGGTCGCTAGTGCGGTGCACCACCAAAAACCAGCTCCTTCGTATGCGTGCGTCTCATTTCGAAAAGTGATAGTCACTTCACCAGCCCTCCAGCTCATCACCCCTGGTTTCCAAGCTCGGTGGCATAACCGGCATCCCCTTCTTCAGAGCCGCCACCATTGGATCTCTCTCCATCATCTCACTCGTCTTCTCCTCGCTACTCACATCACTCCTTACTCTCTGATACGCCATCCGACTCGGCTTATCCACTGCGCTCAGAAAGGTCTTTCTCCTTGCCTCGCTCCAACTCTTCAGCAGCGCCCCCTTATCCTTGGCCTGTCGAGTCAAGACACGGCCGAGAACGTCTGCCAACGATGACGCATCTGCCAGTCCTGATGCGAGTCCAAGCCCGGCGTACGGATTGGTGAGGTGTGCAGCGTCGCCAACTAAGCATACTCGATCTTTGTACATCGTCTCAGCAAGGAGTTGTTGTGCTTTATAAGGTGCTACGTTGATGACTTTGTATGCCTGTTCGCCGGCCGTGTCGAGACCTGAGTTGGGTAACATCGCTGTTAGCTTCGCATCCACGCCAGCTTCGACCTCTGCCGCAGACACATCGTTGGGGACACCGTAGCTGACGCGCCAAAGAGCGGGGCAAGTGGGGGTTGCAGGCAGTATACGACCGATCAGGCCGTAGTTGATGGGATCGATGATGAAGTTTGCATCGTGGAAGGAGTGGGATTCGAAGGGGAAATGGAGGTCGAGAGCAACGAGTTGGGCTTCAAGGGTGTCGCCAACGAAGGGAATATCTGGTTGAATATGTTAGTAAGGTACTGATTCAACTACCCAACAGTTGCTTCCTCTCTCTCTCTCTCCCGGCTCAATTCGTCTGCTCCTGACTGCATTCATGAATCTTCGACGTACCCAAGCCTTTTCTTATAACACTCTTTCCGCCGTCCGCAGCAAGCAGATAAGTCCCCTGAAGCACTTTTGTCCTTCCATCACCATCCCCAATCTCGACACTCACGCTCTCCTTGTCCTTGTTCACAACGCCCCTCACACTCCACCCCCTCTTGATTTCCACATCCCTCCCCTCCAACATCCCCAACATGACCTCCTGAAACTTCCCCTGCGGCAACAGCAGCTGTCCCTTCCCTTTCATCCCCTTCCCTTCGTTCTCAAATCTTTTATCAGCAATAACCTTGCTCCCGTTCGCAACGCTCGTCCGGAAACATAGTCCGGAACTAAAGCTCCCGGCAGCTATGAGCTTTGGTAGCAGACCAGGGACCCGTGAGATGATGGGGTAGGTGGGGGGCTGGTGAGCCATTGCACGGGTGGAGGTGGGATCCGGGAATGTAGATTCGATGATTATAAGACGAGGTGAAGAGGGTAGAGCAGATAGAAGGAGGGCTAGGAAAAGACCGACGCAGCCCCCGCCTGAGATGATGATGGGGAGAGAGGGGGATGCCTTTTGGTCGTTCCTAATGGCATAGTTGGTGCAGTGGCCATTTGTGGATGTGCCGTTCGTAAAGCCAGTTGCTGTGCCGTTGTTGACTGTCATAATGTTAATAGAAACCAAGGTCCAGTCTTTTTTTAGAACTGTCATATGATGCCGTGTTGTAGTTCTACCAAGTTGACGCGCTTCAGCAACGGAGGTTTTGGGTTAACTATTGGACGACGGTGGGATTTGGCTGCGAAGTCGAGACCACAAGCGCTTGCACTGAAACTAGCTCGGTATCTGTATTTTCCTACGCCTTAAGTATAGCATGTTGAATCTCAATGATCCGATGCTCGCAGTGTTGGTGGTGTTGTCATGGTGTTCCGAGACGGAAGTGGGGAACCGGAGCAAGAAACGGTGCCGTGGCTGGCTTCACGTCAGAATAACCACGTCTGCTCCGTATGTTCCACAACACATCTCCCTGCATGGGGGAAGTTCCCTCAGAACTATTTTGAACAAGACGAGGATGGGTCATGCACAAATACTATGGTTTATGGACGATCTAGGACGAATTGCTATTGTCCGCACAAGAGAAAGCAGAATCGATCAACCCTTCGCGATACGCGTCAAGAATCTGAACGATGACACCGTATGTTCCACCAATGGTAAGAAAGATGGAGATCAGAATGAGAACCACGTGGAGGAAGTACATCGTCTTTTTCCACCACGAGCCCTGCCAGTAATCCGCATGATCGTAAATCCAAAGCCAGCCGGGCAAGCCCAATGCCAATGGAGCAAACGCAATACTACCAGCAAGACTTAGGAGGTAATTGAAAATTGGTACTCCAGATGCGATCAGGAAGCTGATGATGGACATGCTGACGACACTTCCCAGCCACGTTCCCCAATGGAGAAGAGAGTTGGACTGAAGGTGCTTCGAGTTTCGAAGAATTCGGACGAAGACGTACTTTGCGCTGACGTGGACAAAGAGCGCGCCACTGACACACAGTCCGATAAGACCGACACCATACGAGATCTTCTTCACTGTAGGACCAGCGCTGCCCAGCGAAGGAGAAGCCACCCATTTACCGGCATAAGAGTACACAATAAGACTGAACGATAGATATGCGGCAGTCACAATGCCCATGCACCAGTTGACCGCCTTACTGAATTCACGAGGATTTTTCATCTCCGACATGACGGGCAAGAACGCGGAGGTGCCTGCACCAGAGCAGAAGATTGTTGATGCTGCGGTGATCCCTGCGGCGAAGGTTGGATGGCCGATGACATGGTATCCGAAGTCGTAATCGCCGGTCTGCGGAGCTGCAGCAGGACGATCTAGTGTGGTCACTCCGACACTAAGAATCTGTCAGTCAGTGGCTACTGACATGAGGCTTGTAGACTTACACAACAATAAATACGGCGATGAAGACGGACGAAAAACCTGCCCAGGTGATCCAGGATAGCTTCTCGAACTTGCGAACGCTGGCGCAAAGCGCAACCATGATGGCTGCGATAATGGAGAAGTAGTTCGTGCAGAGGGCATGGTTTGAGAGGGCGTTCAGAGCGGTAGAGACACCCACCATGCCCGATGCGCCGACAATGATGAAGGCGACAAGAAAGAGGACACCAGTGATCTCTTTCACGATCTTCCCACCAACGAGCTCACCCATGTCTGCGATACTATGACATCCAGGGTGATTGTTACGGAATGATCCTTGAACAAGAGCTGCCCAGGTGTTCAAGGCTTGCCATCCGAGAACGTTGATGGCTCCAGGTAGGGCGCCCAACGTGTACATGGCGGACGGAATGGTAAGAACACCAGTGGCGAAGATGACTACAAGCATATTAGCAAGGTAACTGACGTGAAGATTTTGTTGAATTACGCTTCAGGAAGATGACCGAAGTGTGGATCCAATGTACTGTGCGGAAATCCTCGATGCCTTCTCCTCGCTTGAAGATCTCGCCATCGTTTTCGATATCGACCTTTCCGGTATTCACACTCTCCGTGCTGCTTTGCGCAGGCGCGATTTCGTCATGATGTTTCTCAGTCGACATATCGACTGTCTCAAAAGATTCGTAGACTAATGGGAAAAGAACGGACGAGGTGTGTCCAAAGGTGTGCAGCGACGATCCAAGGTACCTGACGCACAGTATATATGCCTCGTAAAGGCCCCCAGGAGCCCCGGAAGATAACGACCGTGTCCTTGACACTACGCGGTATCTTGTAATCTGGGGATTGTGTGGGCGTAGGTCCACTTGCCCCATCTTGTTGGAGTGACTAGGGTTGAGATAGAGCCGATGGACCCAACTCCAACTGCTAGCGATTCAGGGGTGAGAATTGTCCACCGATACCCTGCCACCGAGAACAAAATTGAACACTCCAATAATGCGGTTCCGATGATCGGCCCAGTAGTCTGGGGCAGTGGTTCCTTTCGTCTGGGTTTGAGCAGATACCTGGCCTTTAGCGCCGTGCAAAAGGCCGGAAGCAGGGCGATGAAAGTCACCCGCGAAATTACATACACGGCTTCTCCATCTGCATTCTCTCAAGGGATAACGGAAAACAGGGTGAACTAAACCGCGATGCCATGTGTTACTTCCGGCTTATCGCACGGTTTAAGAGCTAGTCATGCGTCTTCGTCCGTTCGGACTCTGCCAATCACAATATATGGCGGAGATTAGCTAATCGAATTTTCGTTGAAAGAAATCATGGTGAAGTACCATACAGATACGAATAAGCCAATACATGCAGAGAAGATCGGGAACGGGTTTTCTTTCATTTGGTATCATTGCTTCAACTTCGACCCTGCCTCAGCCGGCATAAGAGCTCCTTCAGGTGGAGGCGTCTTCTTCTTGTACTCGTCTACCATTCGTTCCATGGTCACAAACTCAACACCTTCGTGTTTCATGAAATGCTCGATTAGTCTGAAACAACTATTAGCACTTATCATGCGCGAAATCTCGGATTGAACATACCTCTCGTGCATCAGTAGGAGATGCGGTCGACCGGAGACATCGGGATGGATAGTGATTGGCTGCATCACCACGTCAGCGGAATGCGAATAAGGATCGATACGTGCTCCGACTTACGAAGATGAATTCGTCATATTCCCGATAAAAGTAGTCAAAATGATCTCTCCATAAGTCCTCCGTGTCTCTAGCGTTGACGAATCCGTGACTATTCGGCGAACCCTTGATGAACATGTGTGGTGGTAGATCCTAAGTTTATCAGCCGTTTCTTCACTGATTAAATACTGCATCTACTTACATCAAGATACCAGTTCGCTGGAATTTCGACTAGTCCAGTATCCTGACCTGCGACAAGTGGCTTCATCCACTCTTCTGCTTTCTTCTTATAGTGAATCTTCGTCCACGAGTCACCCGTCCTGAGATAGTATGGTTGACAGTCGTGGTGGCTCATACTGTGGTCGTACTCGATGCCGTAGGAAAGTAACAACTCAGCACCTTCACGGCTGCACTCCCACCTAATAAATCATTCAGTCGCTGCAGCGTAATATCGCATAAGCATAACGTACCATGGGGCGACACTACCTCGAGGCGGCTTTCCAGCGAACTCTGTCAGCATGCGATAAGTCTTGTCAAGAACGTCTCTTTGCTGCTCAATTGTCATATCCACGGGGTTTTCGTGACTGTATCCGTGAAGGCCGATTTCGTGCCCAGCGTCGCGCACAGCAGCCATGTCTGCAGGAAATGTTTCCAGACTGTGTCCAGGGATGAACCAGGTGGTTTTGATTTTGTACTTTTCGAACATTTTCAGAAGGCGTTGGGTGCCAACAGTGCCGGCAAAGAGACCACGACTAATATCACTGGTACTGTCCTCTCCGCCATACGACCCCAGCCATCCTGCGAAGGTCAGCTTTGCGACAACAGGAAGATGTGTTACACTTACCGCAGACGGCATCCACATCTACTCCGTAAGAGATAAGGACGCGTTTCTTGCCCATATTTGGTCGATTTGATCAGTGCTTGCTGTGCCAGGCTTTTTGACGGGTTTATGAGGCAAAAGTCGAGTGTACAAAATGGATTGTAAGAGAAGTGCCATGTGGCGTCTCGTATACTACGAAGTACGGCTGACGTATGGTCCACTCCCTGCAGGTTGGAACGATTTGAAGTTGACATCGCGCAGGCACTCGTCATTCGATTATCTAAAGCAAGTCCGGGGTCGATCCTTACACCACAGTCGCGCTTCGCTTGCCTATCTTATCGACCTCCAACTCGACACACTAAGTTACTCCAACCTCAGCATACTCCAACACCGGGCCTGCTATCCGGGACCATTACGAAAACGATTGCATACCGAAAAGGGCAGTAGATATCCCTCAACAATGTGTGGAATTGAGAAGCCTCAAGAGCAATCGAGGACGAGCGACAGCCATCTGTGGAAATGAAGACCGCACAAATTGTTCAGGTAGGTGACGTCATCGCAGGTCTGCCATGGAGCATTGCTAACACCAATGACTATCAGTATAATGCGCCATATCAGCTGTGCGAGCAGCCTGTCCCAAAGTGCGGCGAAAATGACCTCCTTGTGCAAGTGCACGCCGCTGGCTTCTGCCATTCAGATCTGCAGGTGTACCATGGTCAATTTCCTGCGAACCTGCCTATGATTCCATCGCATGAACCTGCTGGCATCATCAGCCAAGTCGGCAGCAAAGTTTCAGGTCCATGGAAGGCTGGAGACCGTGTTGGTGTGCTAAACTTCAAGAATGCTTGCGGGCAATGCGTAGGATGCAAGCAACATGCGCGGAGGTCAAAACGTCCTGATCCTCGATTCTGCCAAAGAAGGGAGATGGCTGGCTTCAGACACGATGGCGCTTTCGTCCAGTACATGCTGGCTGATCCAAACACAACTGTCCACCTTGCGGATGGAATATCCTTTGAACAGGGTGCACCACTAATGTGCGCTGGCGTAAGTGCCTACCGGATCCTGCCACCGTACGCGATCTCTTGCTGACCTCGAGAAAGGCGACAGCATGGGGTGCACTTCGCAAATTGAGCCCAGAGGTCAGTACTGGAGAGACAGTCGCGATTGTAGGAATTGGAGGAGTCGGCCACTTAGGAGTACAATTCGCAAAGGCCTTGGGATACAAGACTGTGGCCATCGACAATCGCGCCGAGGGCCGCCAGCTGGCTCATGATCTACCAACACATTTGCAGCCAGACGTCATAATTGATTCATCAGCTAAAGATGCCGATGAGAAATTACTTGATTACACTGGAGGTGAAGGACTTGCTGGCATTTTAGTCTGCACCGACTCCGTACCCGCGAACGCATGGAGTCTTCAGCAATTGGGCAACAAAGGTGTCATGGTACCACTCGGACTGCCTGCAGACAAATGGCAGTTCGAGTCCGAAGCCATGGTCTTCCGCGAGCTCACGATTAAAGGCAGTTATGTTGCTAGCGCTGAGGAGGTCGAGGAGATGCTGAAAGTTGTGGCAGAGCACGACATTTCCTCGCATCTCACGGTCCTCGAATTCGACCAGATACCAACTCTTGTCGAGAGATATCTGGATGCCTCGATGAAAGGAAGGCTAGTCGTAAAGATCGCGCATTGAAGCCCGCAGCCGCATTTGGGTAGTTCATGATTGCGGCTCGGCAGCGCAAGCCGCTCAGGTTGCCACTTAGTTGGAGATGTTTGGAGAGCCCACATCGGCCCTCGGTCTGTATGTAGGGAGAGTGGCCCACTCGGCTTACGCCGATGTAACTAGCTATCCCATACAACGTAACACTGAACTATCTAAGGTACCCTCTGTTCCTTATCTCGGAGAAAGCTTCTTACCATTCCTGCTTCCAGAGATCCTCCTTAACATTCATCGCACAATGTCTGTATTCTTCGATTCTTCAACAAGGTCAGTCTCATATCAATGCCTCGGTGCTAACCTTGACTGATGACAATCAAGTGAAGAGCTCGTGGCAGTGGGAGATGCTGAACAACACTTGGCAAATATTGGGATTACCGAAGGTATAGAACCAGCAGAATCAAGCGAATACCGCCAATTACTTGCCGCCGTTCACGATGTTGCGGAGCACATCCTTGATCTGCCAGACTATATTTCACACACGGATATGGAAAAATATCCACGTGAGCAAGTGCACCGTCCAGTAGATAACGAACAAGACTTTGGTCATGCGTGGGCTCACAAGTTTCTCATTCGAGGGAACCCCGAGGGCGAGATGCTTAAAGGCAAAACTGTTTGTCTGAAAGATAATATTGCAGTGGCTGGGGTGCCACAGTTCTTCGGAACAGATGCTATACCACCTTGGACTCCGGACTCGGATGCGACTGTGGTCAGTCGCGTGCTGAATGCAGGTGCTGATATTGTTGGTACCACGATTTGCGAAAACTTTTGCAATTCGACTTCGTCCTTCACAGTATGTGTGCGCGATATTGGTGCCGGTGCATGAGCTGATGACTCCAGAGCGCTCAAGGTATGGTGCACAACCCATATGCCAGAGGCTATTCTGCTGGCGGTAGTACATCTGGTGGCTGTGCGGTGGTAGGTGGTGCGCTTGCTGACCTCGCAATTGGGGCTGATCAAGGTGGAAGTATCCGAGTACCATCTTCATTTTGCGGCTGTAAGTGTCTGTTCATGCAAGAATGGCAGGGGCAGTACTAATATCACAACGTAGGCGTGGGCTTGAAGCCAACTCATGGCCTGGTTCCATACACTGGTATCTCCAGCGGCGACACAATCGATGATCACGCCGGGCCAATTGCCCGATCCGTCAGTGATGTGGCCCTCTGCTTGGATGCAATCGCAGGTAGAGATGACTACGATGACAGGACTCTCGGAGCTCCTGTACATGGCTCCGCGCGGTACTCGCTCGACCTCCGATCCTCCGTGACAGGGTGGAAGATTGCTGTTCTCACTGAAGGATTCGAGCATCGCCTGGTGGATGAGAACGTTGGAGCGATAGTAATGAAGGCTGTGGAGTCTTTTGAAAAGCTCGGCGCGACCGTGCACGAAGTTTCGCTGCCGCTTCATCTTGAAGGTCCAGCCATTTGGACCATACAACAGCGCATCGCCGGCACTCTAAGTATGATGGGCTATGGGCACGGTCGGAGAGGTCTCTTCTCAACGGCATACGAAGTAGCGCGGCAACCGTGGACGAATGAAACATTTCAGAAGCTCTTTCCATCGACGAAGAACACGATCATCAACGGTCTTTCGCTGATGCACAACTATCCTGGTCTTTACGCGAAGACGATGAATATTGCGCAACAAATACGAGATGCGTATGAGAAACTCTTCCAGAGCTACGACCTCGTCATCATGCCTACGACGCCATTTGTGGCTCCAAAGAATATAGAGTGGAAGCGGGGAGATCCGCCAATCGACGCATTGAAACCCAGCATGGGGATCACGATCAATACTGCTATCTTTGATGTTACCGGCCACCCTGCCATGTCGCTACCTGTTGGGTTCGCACCGTCCAGTCAAGATCCCAGCGTGAAGCTACCGGTGGGCATGCAGCTTGTTGGTGGTTTGTGGCAGGAACAGAAGATATTGGACGCAGCTTTCGCTTGGGAGTCAGTGAATGACTGGAGGCAGATCGGTGTCGCTGAGAAAAAGCCGGTGAAGCTAGCGACGAAGCTATGAAAATCGTTCAAGCACTCTCTCAATCAATGTCATTAAAATGACGGAAAGTTACACGGTTAGTAAGATGGGCAAGGTACTCACAGTAAGCAAGAGTGGAGGACAAGAGAGGCAGTCAAGAAGCACGACATCACAAGCATGTCAGCATGGAAAATGAGTCGATGTGAAGTAGCATATTATCCATTCTTGATGTGATAGCTATTTACCAAATCCAAGCATAATGAGGCAAACCATCTCATACTCAGAATACCATTGATGTCGTTGATTTTATTGAGGTTGATGATGATTGATGTTTGAGTTGTTGAGAGAGGACTTGATCGTATACGTCTGCGCCAACAGCCAATGATGATTCCACGCTCTTACATATTTCGCCCAAAGGATACTCATCAACTCCATACCAGCCAGCAAGAACCCAACACTTCCACTTCAATCAAGTTTGACCAGAACTTCCATGAGAAGCCGCGACAAGATTGAAGTAGGGAGACGAAGCACAAACACAGTAGGCCACGTACAAAGACGCTCTACCCTCCAGCACCGTGTGTTTCATGTTCAGAGCGTCCTACAAGTGAAGGTGTCGAAGCTAGCTGGCATGGAAGCTAGCAAGCAGAGCCATCCATGTGTCCGTGCGCCAACAGTGTCGCTCGCCGCAGTCGGTAGTGAAGATGGATTAAGTTGGTAGATAATAGGTGGTGGAGGAGGAAGATTGAGGTGGCTTTCGATCTGATGGATGAACATGTTTGATTTCTGAGAAATGAGTGTTGTTAGTCAAGCTTGGAGAGGGTTGGAGTGAGTGAAGGATGGGCTGTACTTTCCATGGACACCTGCAAGACCAAAGCGGACAAGGCAGTTGTTTGAAGTTGATTGAATTTGGTTGAGATATGAGTGTGACATGCGCGCCTGACTGGTGTAGTGAGAGGCGAAGCTGAGCTTGGTGAAGCTCAAGTCGATGTTGATGACAATGTTGACATGGCATATGATGTGTGCTGATGACCAAGCATGATTCTTGGTGGATGTTGATGTTGTGATGTGATGTGAGTTTGTGGTACGCGATCAAGGATGTTCATAATCGAACATGGTTGAAGGTGATGCCAAGTGCCAAGGTCGAGTGAGTGAATGTATGTTGACATGATCAAAGCTCGAAGTAGAGCAAGTGGGCAGCGCAAGGTGGGATTGTAGGTTGAATGTGATCGAAGGATCAAAAAGTGGTGACCTGAGTTGAGGATTGGGTTGTGGTAGACCCGGAGCTGGAAAAGTGTGGTCACGGGCATGATGGGAGCGGGAGTCATACTTATACCCCTCATACGGCGCTAACAACAACAGGCGAGACTCCCAATTCCGGACGGTACGAGGTTTAGCCGACAGCGGCGGCAAGGTGAAGGTGGGATGGGCTGGAGCCTGGGGCGGCTGAGGTACGCTTTCACTTGCACATATGTTCTAGCCGAAGACAGCTCGACCGACAGCGCACTCCACTTCAGCTGAAGCAAGTTGTAGTGGGGTCAGTCGAGGAACTTGTTACTCCTATCAGTACTCATTGCAACGTTGTTATGTAGACATGAATACAGAGACACCTCTTCAGTTGATTGTGTATCCGCCATCTACGACTAGTGCATGCCCTTGGATGAAAGACGAATGGGCCGAGCAAAGGAAGAGCACCGCATCAGCGATTTCTTCTGGTGTTCCCATTCTCTTCATTGGTGCAATATCGATGGCAGACTTCAATGCCTCAGCCATCGCTTTCGATGCTGTGGTCATGGGTGTTTCGATAACACCAGGACAGACACAATTGACGCGGATGCCGTCCTCAGAGTAATCTATCGCGTTCGACCGAGTCATATTGATAATTGCAGCTTTTGATGCGCAATACGCAGCTACAAGATGTCAGCAAAAAGAATTCAATGTTATGGTGAATGGATTAGGTCACCTGCTCCTGGCCTTCCAACTATGCCAAGCTGGCTCGCGATATTCACAATCGACCCTTTCTGCTTAGGATGCGCTTCAAGTGGCTGTTGCTTCAACATATTCCTCAATTGCGCACGACAACTCAACCACGACCCCCTGTAGTTGACGTTGTTCAGCTGATCGAATGCCTCAGTAGTCATCTCAACCGCCTTGATGGTATCCCCACCCAAGATGCCCGCACAATTAACGGCATAGTCGAGTCTTGAGAACTTTGAGATAGTCTCATCGTGCAGAGCATCAACGAAGGTCTCATCCGCAATATCGCCAGGTCTATTGTAGACGTGCGCAGAAGGATTAATTTTCAAGATAGCATCTCTGGTCTGGCCAAGAGTCGTTGGATTGATGTCGGTGATGGCAATCCTCGAACATCCCGCACGTGCGAAGCTTCTGGCTACAGCAGCTCCGATGCCTACATCGAATCAGTACGAGAAGTGGAGGATGTCAAGGAACAATCTAAAGCTCTTACCTGTTCCTCCTGCGCCCGTGATTACAGCTACACCAGGGAATAGTTGCGCAAATGACGCCATTTCAGTCAGTGGTCGATGTTCTGAGCATGGATACATTCAGCACTTCGTCAAGAGAGAGTCGCATAACTACCGCTATCAAGCACGACGTCCAGAGGCCCGCAATAAAGCCCAAGTTCGGCACTTATCCCGTGATAACGTGGAGTGCTTGTCGCAATGCGTTGGAGTAGGCGCTATCTGCCCCAACTGACTCGGCAAGGCTACCTAGTTTCATAGCTCGATGCCGGTGGAAGCGGAGAACCCTGAAATTGCCACCCAACTCCAACCACACCTCCAAAACCTCCAATTTGCCGCTCCAACATACGTGAACGTCGGGACTTGATGCACAGGCTCAACCACACATGCAGCCATTGCTCCAGGAGCTTCAAGCGTGCTGAGCATCTGATCCGCCATCTCCGCACTCGTGTGTGCCCCATGATTTGACCCACTTTTCCACACAGCATCGAACTGATGAATGCCCAGATACCAGAGAAAAGCCATATTTGTGTCGGTGCGGAGCTGCGTTCACGCGGCGTGATCTTCTGACTAGACATTGGCGCATCACCCAACATGCTGGGGATGCGAACGTTACCGAGGCTCGACCCTCGCCGGACATTGTCACCATAGATTCATCCCAAGTTCCAAACTCGTTGCATGTGCCAAACATCGCTTCGGGCGAGTTGCATGTCAACGGCACAGGGGAAGCCAATGGGCATATTCTGGTCCAATTGACACAGGGCGATGGGAATAATCAAGCGCCTGTCGCTCCCTTCCAAGACGCTCACACGCAGGTCATCGATCCTGGTAAGTGATTGTCCAGACCCATAATCTCACGAGAAGAAAGCCGAGTGATTGATATGACACCAGGCCTTCATCAAATAACGTATCATGACGATGGCTTTGATGAGTTTCGCGACTTTGTAAACTTCATTGATGGCGTCGGATCATCAGCCCAGTGGACGCCTGAGTACGACTTTGACTGGATGCGATTTGGTGAACATCATCAAGAGTCCAGGAGACACTCTCAAGAACCAGAGAACCGTCATTCGTCGGCCCCTGAAGATATAGGAACCCCTTTTAGCACATGGCTACCTTCGGCACCAGCCGATGATCTAGTTCACTTGACATCGAATATGGGCGATGGTAAGCTCGACCTCTACACGCGGCTGGTGGCGAAACATTGCTGATACAAGCCAGATGTCCGTGAACGAAGGACCAGGAGTGGCACATATCACGTCACCGACGATCATCGGAAGTTCCTTGTGTCGCTGCTTGAGAGTCTACCTCCATCCCTTTCAACATTTGAGATACCTTCGAGGCACACCCTGACACGGTACATCACCGCATTCTTCAGCGGCTTTCATTCGCATTTCCCTTTCATTCATGCACCAACGTATAAGCCATCATGCTCCCCTCTGGAGTTGACGCTAGCAATGTGTGCGGCCGGAGCACAGTACTGCTTTGAGCGCAGGAGCTCCGAAAGACTCTTTCGTGTTGCCAAAGCCATAGTATTTGAACGACTACGGCACGAGACCGCGCACTTTGGTCCACAAAGTCTAGCATTTGCTGCTGCACCGGCCATCGCACAGGATCAGGATAGACCCTCAAGACGCTCGGGTCCTTGGTCACCTCTCGACCTCGTCAAGACAACCTTGATCCTGGTCGGCTTCGCGACCTGGGAGCGCAAAGATCTGCTTCAAGAGGCTTTCATCTTGCGAGGTCTTCTCGTTCAGACTCTTCGAGACATTGGACTGAAAGAAGAACAGCCTGCAACCAACGGCTCGACGTCCCGGTCAGCCATGTGGGATCAGTGGGTACAGCGGGAATCATCGAGACGGACCAAACTGGTAGCCTTTTGCTACGTTAACGTGCATACCATTGCATACAATACCCAGCCACTACTCTGGAGTAGTGAGCTCGATCTGCGACTCCCATGTTGCACACCAGAATGGGAAGCTCCAAGCGCAGCGCAGTGGGCAATCCTACAGCGTGAGGACAAAGACGGCCAGATGCACTTCCAACAAGCATTATCTATCCTCCTCCAAGGCATCACTGGTGTCGAGTCCGTCCACCCCATCCCCAGCCCCATTGGCAACTACATCCTCCTCCACGCCCTCCTTCAACGCATCCACATTGTCCGCGAACTCTCCTTCCCATCGTCATCACCCGTCGCCCTCCCATCAACCGAACTCGAACTCATTAGCCGCGCGCTCCGCTCCTGGACGTCCTTATGGCAACAAACGCCCGAATCCATGCTCGATCCAAATAACGAAAGCGGACCCATCCCGTTCACGTCGAGCGCACTCCTCGTCGTTGCATACGTGCGACTATCTTTGAATATCGGGCCACACCGACACCTCGAGGCACGGGACGCCGCCGTCACTGCCGTAGGATTGAGTACGCTGCCAGCTATGGAGCGCAACGACGACTTGCTGTCAGCGCTACTGTATTCAACCCACGCACTCAGCATTCCTGTGCGCCTCGGGATAGACCGCGTAGCGCGCAGCCAGGCCTTCTTCTGGAGCGTGCAGCACGCGATTTCGAGTTTCGAATGCGCTGTCTTCCTTGGCAAGTGGCTGTGCGGTATACCGCGCCCCTTTCGGGAAGCAGATTTGTCGAGATCGGAGTACAGAATCTTACATTGGGTACGATGCATCATAAAGGAAGCGTACGCCGTCATGGACTTTGATGACGCAGGGTATGAAGGGCGAGATGTACCCACTGAGCCGTTTGCGCTTGGCCATGCGGTGTTGGGGATCTGGTGTAGGTTCTTTAGAGGGAATACGCAGTGGAGTTTTGTGGTAGGGTTGGGGGAGAGTTTGGAGGGATTCACGGGGAGTTTGGGGGAGTGATACGGGCTTGGATCCGTCGTGTTATCATATTACTGTTACAGAGATATTCCCTGGAGAGTAATTATACATGTATTGTACATTGCCGCCGTTGCTGAACTTATGTTGGCCTTGGAATGGCCTTGAGGAGGGCGGGAGAAGAAGATAAGGAGGAGTTGGAGAGGTCTTCTTGGCCCGGGAACTGGGGCGACTCGACGACGCTGGGGCGGGGTGTGCGATATTCTGGTGTCCTAGTATCAATAACAGTTAGTGAAGTCTCGATAAATCCTGACGGCCACCACCACATTCTCGAACGAAGGTGAATACACTGGAGAATCACTTACACCGTCCAAGGCTTACAGCAATCCCCCCCACACTTTCCCTTCACTTCTCCGCCCATCTCAATCTCCAGCGCCTTCTGTCCCCTCTTCACGGCCAAGTTTCCTCCGTTGCCCGCGCTCTCCCAAAACTTCTCCGCAGCCGGCAGCTCTCGCAGCTTCTCCTTCTCTTCGTTGCGTCGACGCTCGAACAAGACGAACGTCTCGCTCTCCGCCGCAGCGGGAACATCTTTGTAGCCCGGGAGGGCGCAGAAGGCGGAGGGCGAGGGCGGGCGCGGCGCGAGGTGGAGGATGGAGAGGGTGAGGAGGGAAGGAGACGCGAGAGGAGGAGCTGGAGCGGGGGTGGTGGGCTCGTTGCCCCAGGCAGATGCGGAGACGTAGCGGGAATGGTAGGACATCGTTGCTGGTGTGCAGTGGTCATGTAGGTGGTACGTGGTGTGCTGGAGAGGAATTGGTGGTTGGGGAGTTTGAGATTTGTGGGTGTGGGTGACCAGGCGACGAGAGACGCGAGCGAGAACAACAATAGCGATGAGGATGACAATAAGTCATTGTGGGAGCAGCGTAAGAAACGGAGACCAGAATCTTGGAATTAGAAGTGAAGGCATATTCGCCATTACTACCCTACACATGCACACATGCATGCCTATCTCGCGATACATCCTTAGCCACGGTGACTGAAAATGCAGCAATAAGAAGGCTTTGTGATAGGCAATGGCCCCTTCGTGCAGAAAGTGTTGTGGAGGGAGGGTTAGACTAACCTTCTCATCACAAGCCATGGAATACATGTACCTGACGAATTAGTTGCAAGGACGGATCACAGAAAGGGAGCGAGAAACCAAGTGCAGGGGAAAGGGGAGACTGGTCCAAGGACACCACAGGATCGCGGTCGGGAACTGCGACTGTGCACACACGAATTAGCGCGGATTCGAACGGAGGCACGTTGCGGATTGGATTGGGGAGTGGTCAAGAGACCACTGCGCTATCTTGTCTTGTCTTCAGATGATGGAGAGTTAAGTTGGTGGAAATATGTAGAGGAGTCAGTTTATTGTATCCTTCTTCTACAGATGATGGGTGCACTTTGGGCCGTTTTGTGCTTGTTATGGTTGTTGTTGTGCATACACCGCGTCGGCGAAAGTAGATCCGAGAGCGCAGCTTTGATAGCGAGCTTGGTGAATGCCAGAGCGTGTGGTGCGGAGCACCACAACAACTGCACGATTTACGCAGCCTCGACCAAGGAGCAGGACCAGGAACGGCTACCAGCAGAGCTCCAGCTCGACAACGTCTATGATCTCTCTGCGCTTGTAGCTGCACATATTAGACGGGCACCTGGAGTGGGTTGGGCAAAGCAAGAGAGCATTGCTTACTCGTTGCCAGGATGAGCACAATGAATCACCCAAATACCCTGGCTCATTAGTCGGTGGGATTCTACTTACTTGCGGTGCAGATGTGTGTGTGCTTGTGTCGGTGTGTCAGGTTTTTTTTTGGCTTTTTTTTATTTTATGGGGAGGATCGGCCCCGGGACAGTCATCCTTAGGGGGATAGTTTAGCTATACGATAGTTCTTTCGGTACCTTGCGCAACTTTAGTTGATGCTCAAGTATAGACTCGGGCGGAGTACTTACTTGGACAACATAAGAATGGATGCGATTGGAAGGAAGAAGTACAGAGCGCTACTCGAACTTGCGTCAGCGATTGCTTTTTTCGTAGAGAGGAGCAATTGACCGCTGAGCCAGAGGATTTGGGTGATGGGAAATTCGCCGTATAAGGGCAAATATATAGCACAAACCCGTGCAATTATTACTTCTCACAGAACTCAGCTTTAGTGTTGCTCTTTGAAAGCTTTGGGGTCGAACTTGGTGTTGCCGACAGCTGTACCCTTCACTGTGGGTGAGAGCGCAAATTTCAGCGCTGCAGAATGCTCGAACCCCCAACACACAAGCATAGAAAAGCCGCAACAAGATAAGGGACTTGTTCTTGAGTCAAAATTGTCAAGCTGACCGACTTGAGCCAATGCTAAGTCAATTTCGCATAAGAAAATGATATGACTTTTGGTGGGATGCAAGGAAGGATGACAGGAACAGGAAATGAGGAGCAACCGCAGGGCCATGTCGTAGTTGACTTCCAAGACGAAAGCTGTCTCTGGCTTATACTAGAGCTGCAAGAGATATGATAATGATGCATTCGGCTGGCAGACTTGGTCCTGCGCTGCACAAAGCAGATGCGTCCACAGTGCGGCGATCGGACATGGGAAGAGCCACTTGACCACGCAGTATGTGTCTGACTGGCTCTCACCAGAGGATAGACATGTTTGTGACGTGCTGACAGTGCTGCTGCGAGTCGTTGCATGGATGGCGCGGGAGCAGGATGCAGGTTGACGTTGGGAAGGATGCGGTCGTGCACGCCGGCGTCTGCGGGAGTCCCCGCCCTGGAATGGTTCAATGTTCGCCCAAGCGTGGAGCTCCCAAACTCCAACACCACCATTGCGGCCATGCGGATGGCGCTGTCGGGCGGCAGAGGGCTGCTGCAGGTGCGACGAGGACTCAGCAGCACACGCAGCTTTGCATCCTTCACAGAGAAACTGTCCGACCCGGCGAACAAGCTGCAGAGCTATGTCTCGATCACCAACGACCCGTACCTGAATCTCTCCGTCGAAGACCACATACTGCGGAAGTCGCCGCCGGACAGCACCGTGCTGTTCCTCTATGTGAACAGGCCGTGCGTGGTCATTGGCCGCAACCAGAACCCATGGACGGAGGTCAACCTGGGCATCATCGACGAGACGGAGCCGCCAGGCATGGGCGCGGTCGACCTCGTGCGCCGCCGGTCGGGAGGCGGCACCGTCTTCCACGACGAGGGCAATCTCAACTGGAGCATCACCTGTCCGCGCAACGAGTTCACGCGAGACAAGCATGCCGAGATGGTGGTGCGCGCCCTCCGCAAGCTGGGCGTCGACCGCGCCAGGGTCAACGAGCGACACGACATCGTTCTCGATCAGGGCCACGAGAAGCGCGGAGCCAACCCTCAAGACACGCACCGCACGCCCTACACGGTCGACGACGGCGCGCTGCCCAAGCCGCTCAAGGTCTCTGGCTCCGCATACAAGCTCACGCGCCTGCGCGCCCTGCACCATGCCACCACGCTGCTCCGCTCGCCGAACCTGCACATCATCCCGCAGTACTTGCGGTCGCCAGCGAAGCGACACATCCAAGCCAAGGGCGTCGAGAGCGTAAGCTCGCCAGTCGGCAACATCGGACTCGACGTCGAGCCTTTCCAGAAGCGCCTGCAGCAGGAGTTTGCAGACATGTATGCTGCTGTTGGCCAAGCAAGCATCATTGCGACGGTCGGCGACGACCACCTCAACGTCCCAGACATCAAAAAGGGCTACGACGAGATCCGCGTACGTTCGTGCCCGCCCCATCTAGATGATATGCTAACAACCACAGACCAGTGACTGGATGTGGTCGCAGACACCCCAATTCGACCTCTTCCTCGACACCCCTGACGACATCGGCATCAGCATGAATGTGCATCACGGCATCATCAAGAGCTTGGACCTGAAGCGCTCGCGACTGTCTCCCAAGGCGCAGGAAGCGCTGCGCCAGGCTTTGGTACAACGAAAGCTGCAGGACATCCACGATTGGACAGGATTCCTCCAACAGCAGTTTGGAGACATGGATGATCGCACCTCGATCATCGCGAAGCGTCTCAATGAGCTAATGCCACTGCCCAGGCTGGGAAGTGCTTGAGGACGGACGATGAAGGCCCACAATTCGAAGCACTTGGCCACTTCGTACCACAACATGGGTGCTGCTTGCCGAGCTCTCCATCCGCTTACAAACCTCATGGAACGTTGAAGCTGTCGTGTGTGGCACCACACCTGCAACTACTCCCATGTAAAGAATGAAACCGTATCCGAGCAATGAAGAGATGGAAGAACGTTCGACCTGAGCAGAGATGCACGTGTGGAGTGCACCGTGTCTTGTGACGTAAGGGGGTTGTGTGTCTCTGTGTGTACGTCTCACGAGCTCACAGCTGCGCCGATTACGCACGGCCGCTTCAACTGCGCTCACACGCGAGTTCTGCGATACGTATACGTCTGGCTTTCGCTGGAGATCTCCCGCCCGCCCTGGTGGAGCGGTGACTTTTGGTCTGAGGCCGAAACGCTCGGGCCTTGATGGTGTCTTGTATGAACATGAGCCAGCAATCTTGGCATTGCTGTGTGCGCCATCGTCGATGTTCGCACCGCGCACCGCGCAAAGAACCTTTATGGGCATGGCCGCGGTTCGTGAGAGGCCTGTTGTGGCCGGATACTGCCTTAAGCCTTAGCCATAGCTCAGGCCCTGTCCAGCACCCCAACGTCCATGATCAAACCCCAAGCGTCTTCTGTGCTCTTGGGTCTGTAGTTCTGTCCATTCCTTCCACAATGGACGCGACCCTCGATAAATGTAAGTGGCTACAGCTCCGCATACTTTCGTACGGAATTGTGCTACAATTCTGTCTATCTCTTCTTGTCCGTTCCAACAAATTTCTGCCAGGTTGTGTATGCAATCTTCCTTGTTGTCTTCTTTTCTTCAAAGTGCCGTCGGCGTACGCTCCAAGTCGACTGCTGCGGACCCTATGGCATCGGTTCGAGTTCTCGAGCGCATGCGGTCTTCGCAATTGTGCGTCCGCGCCCCGAGGCTACCTCGCGTGGGCGGCTCCGGGATATCATTGAGCGTCCGGCTCCTGGATGAAGGATTCGGAGACTGTAGTTCCCGTCGGTCGTTGACCTTCGCTGGCTCTGGCGGCTCCGCACTCGGTTTCGAGTCGATGATTGTCTTTGTGTGCCTGACAAGATGAGTTTCCGCCTCAGGATACCAGGCCGTTGGCGGTCTCGCGGTCGCTATCGCTGCAATCTGTCTGCCGCCCTCGCCCTTGCCCTCGATGTGGTGTCTGCTATGGTTGGGTCTCTTGCTCCCGCGATCGAAGAGCAAGGCGTCGTCCTTGGCCGTCTCGTCGGCTCGCCCGCGCTGGTGGCTCGGAGGCATCGTCGGTCATTCTCGTGGATGGGTAAGCTCGCCAGCTACTGCCCAGGGTACAGTATGAGGCTGTTCTGCCGCTGTGGTAATTAGTCTTGCGACAATCCCATGGGCGGTGTGGGCGCCCATGGCGTCGCCGTAGACGAGGCTGGCTGTTCATGGCGGGAGCATGCGATTGCGATAGCAAATGTGTACCGCCATCTCAATGAGAGCGACGGGAGTGCCTCAATTGACGTGACTTACCCGGTAAGCTTACCGTGCTGCGGTTGTTGTGGCAGAGCGTCACATTTGCCTGCGCCTGGGCATAGCTCCGCCCTGCGGTCGTGGGAAGGTCAGAGTCGCTGAACGCTCAAGTGATTATAGTAGGCGCTGTTACCCTCGAGCTTTCAGAAGACCTGCAATTGGCAGTGATTGAGCACTAGGGGTGATGTTGGTATGGGTTGGGAGAGCTCTCTGTGAAGCTCGACATAGTGCAGGGACCTCCTCCGCCGGTCTGCTATCACAACACGCACAACAATTTCTCCTTCTCTCTCTAGCTTTCCAAACCGGCTCCAAATCACAGAACTGCTTGCCACACCACCAAACCACCACAAGCACACCAGAAGCAGCTTCCGCTCGAAAAAGCCATTTCATACCACACCACAACCTCACACACAACCCAATTTCCTCTCCACCACCACCACCACCACCATCATCATCATGCCCCGCTCCCGCTTCCGCGTGTACGAGGACCACTCGGCCTCGCCCACCATCACCACCAACATCGTGCCCCCAGGGTACACCGAGCCCGTCTTGGGCCTCCCCGTCCACATCCCGCGTCGCGGTCCCGTTCCCGCCCACCTCAACACACCAGGGCCGGCCGATGCTGCTGCTGCTCCTGCGCCTTCCGGAGGCCTTGTACCCGCCGCGCTGGCAGATCCTTCTGCGCTGCCGTTTTGGCCACCCTGGCGGGAACGGGACTGTGTAGACAAGAGAATGAGGGATGCGGAGTACCGCTTGAGTGAGTTGTGACACGCCAGAGTAAGGGGAGTTGAGATGGGGATGAGGAGGAGGAAGAGGCCTTGTTGGAGATGGAGGAGGCTGAGGTGGTGACGAGGGGGGAGAGAAGGAAGTTGGGACGGGGGAAGAGGGCCTGGGGTTGGGTGAAGAAGAGGCTTGGGTGGGGACGGAAGCGTGGGAAGATGGAGGGATGAGGGATGTTTGGAGGGGAGATGGGGAGTTGAGATGATGGGGCCAAGGGGATGAGGGGACGTCTGGGGACGATGTGGGGAGTTGGGTTGAGGAAGGAAGATGAGTCGAAGACTATCTGGAAGGGAGATGGGGACAAGGCTTGAAGTTGGGATGAAGAGGCGGGGAGGGGTAGGAGGTGCCATGGTGTTCAGATAGGATGAGAATGAAGACATTGAAGACCATCCGATCACACTATGACATTGTTGACATACCTCTGTATATGTGTTCGTCAAAGTCTGAACACACCACAATAAACGGGATGACGTAGTCTCCATGTGTATGCGAGTAGGACTTCAAAGCATTGTAGACTCGAACTGGAACGAGGCAAATGAGTCGAACTACATAGCCCTCCCTCATAACGTTGACAAGAGGCGTGTCTATAAGCTGCCTGAAACACCAGACTGCATCACAGTATATGACACGGGTGCGTATACATGTGTAAGCGTGTCGAGCCTCAAGGTGATCTAGCTGTGACCTTGTTGAAGAGGCAGAACTTGTAGGTCATCAAGCTGAGTTTTGGCATGAACGTTAATGGAATTTTTGTGTTTCGCGGGGCATGAGGAATCATCACAATATATGGGACGAGCGTGTGTACATGTGTAGGCGTGTAGAGCTTGGAACTATCGTAAGTTGGGGTTTGATAAAGGCAAAAGAGTCGGTGCTCGTCAGGCTACATCATGAAATAGACTGTAAGCCGCTCTGGATGCGCTGCAGGGCACCAAGATACATGACAAAGCATGAGATAGGATGTGTGCATGTGTAAGTCTGTTGTGCTCTGAGGCTGTACAAGACAATGATTGGTGGAAGAAAGAATCGAGGACATCACGATAGATTGTTCCTGAGCAGAAGACGTGGCCTTCAAGTCTGCATTACGTGGCGAGGGAATATGGAAAAATGATTGAAGCTCATGAGGACATCGTCTGATCTCAATGATCAGTGGGTTTACTCGCGTTGTAGAACAAGGGGAATCGGTCAGCATAACGCTGCTGAAAACGACACAAGATACTTTGCATGTAGTCTGAGCAAAGCAACAAAGCTTGAAGAGAGTTAGACCACACACCACGATCACGATCAGCAAGTTCATGGGTATACTTAGGCCCTTGGGGGCAGTTGGTATGTGGGTGTTGGGTAGGACGCGCCATGCGCCGTGCTACTATTCAGCGGGTATGAAGACACTGGACACGACGAAGGTACATCACCACGGAGATGATCAACAGGTCTGTATGCGTTGTCAGAATTTCGGAAGTACTCGGCATTCGGCAGTTTGATCATTGAAGGAATCCGAAATGCGCTGTGCGGCAGCTGACAGGAGAAAAGACTTCGAAGTTCAGCAGACTAAATCATGCCAGCCGATCTGAGCGTGGTTGCCGGCGTTGTTGGACACTGGGATGTAGAGTGGTGGTCGGCATCATGATGCATGCACGCGACAGTCTTGCAGGCTTTAAGGTTCTTTGTGCTGCTCTCTGGTCGAAGACAAAGAGTTTGCAAATCCTAGCGCTAAATTACGACGGTCACGATCAAAGTTGGCGCTGTTGATCATCGAGATCAGTCATAACCATGACAATGGTATGTACGTAGAGTGGGGCTCGAGTACTCTGCGTTGTTATCCAGCAGAAATGAAAGAGGATAGGTAGTACCGAGCTGCATCATGAATATGACGACTGGGATTGTGTATGCGGCCGGGTCGGCTAGATGCAGTCGATTTGGATTGGGATATCCTGTCCTGAGATGTGTGGGCACACAGCATGTTCTACATATTGCCGTCGACGTGGGATGTGGATATTGCGGAAGCAGTGACACGAGAGATATGCGATGATGATGCGCGGCTAAACTCTACGATTTGGTTATGATCTAGATGCATAAGTGGTGCGACAATACTGTAGTCCGAGACCACCGTGAAGGCTAGCTCATGAACTCGATTGTGAACTCGGAAGATGGGGGAACGAAGGTAAGACTTGGTTTCCAAGAGCCAGGAAATCCTTACTGCGGCGATAAGTGTCTTACCATATGTGGTGAATAAGCAAGCGAGTAGAAGCATGCTTCCACGAGGCTCGGATCAAGAGTACTGAGCTTAAACAACGAGCGTGTAAGGGCCCGACGAGATTATGCAACCTATGATCGATACTCTTTGGAGGGCAAGGAAGCTTTGCATGATGGGTCGAGTCCAAATTTAGCAGAAATGTTCGCTGAAACGCAGAGAAGAGCCTGGCTTATCTTGAGCTACAACTCTTCAAAGATTGCTCTTCGCACACTTCGAGCCTTCTCCCGTGCTAAAATTTCAGGTTGTTGCGCGCCATGATTTCATGATCCAGTTGCTCGATCTCACACACTAGAGGAGATGGTGTCTCGGCTCATGTACCGACCAACCCCTCGCTGCTCGAGAATGCGCCATACTTGCAAAATCATATGCAGTTCGTGCACTATTTGCGCACAGCATCACGATTGGAAGATGTCTCGCCCCGTGTACCGATCATTTCTCAAGTGCTTTTTCACAACTCATTCATGCTCTCACGCCTGCAGTAGTGTCG
The DNA here is from genome assembly GCA_003501895.1 of Phaeosphaeria sp. A1 3.1a. NCBI lineage: Eukaryota > Fungi > Ascomycota > Dothideomycetes > Pleosporales > Phaeosphaeriaceae > Phaeosphaeria > Phaeosphaeria sp. A1 3.1a. The sequence continues at coordinate 46,210 of QVXC01000202.1, forward strand.
TTGTGTTGCACTGTTATTGCTGCAAGTCATCTACTACATAGCCGCGTTGGTTCCAACCGATCCCAGTGCTTGGCAAAGATTTGCCGTGTCTTACCACACTCATCGACAGCTGATTGCATCACAACTACGACTGTTCGTGACTTCGAGTACCCTAGTATGACGTCCCTTGACGACCTTGCTTGAAACGTAACCAGATGCTATGTCCTGTGATTGGTGTTCTGAGCGCCTTATCTTTTACATAGGTAGTCTGGTGTATTCACATTCGCATCATAGGAATGTCCATTACATTGCAACTGCCCAATCAGTACTTTGTGCATGGAACGGCGGTTATCTTTGCAACTACCGAATGCTGGGCAGGGAACACAGTGAATTTGAGATTGCACTTGTGAGTGGTCGGCTGCTCGTATTCTTTCGGATGTGCGATGCTGCTGTGTCACCTTACCTGCATAGTTCCGCCCGAAACAGTCTCAAGTATCCTGGAAGCCTCTTGGTTCCGCTGTGCTGGGGGCTTGAGTACGATGTCACGCAGGCGCGTGGAAGACGGTTGTCAACAGCTGTCACAATCAGCCAGTCGCCTGCAATCAGTGCTTAACTTGTATAATGCTGAGAAGCCAATATGACCCTTTTTGGGATGTGACCTGGCCTCTGCCTGAACATTCCTTACGTCTCGAAACAAGATGAAAAGCGAATCCTGGTTCTGGGGACGATCGACCTCGACAGGCAATGCATCATCTGTGCAGCATCCGCTATCGCAACCCGACCATTTGGCACGATTCGCACGGCTGTTGTGGTCATACGCAGTCATGATAACACAAAGTCGGCCAGTAAGCATCACAAGACAGTACCGACCATCAGCATATCATCGCAGAGTCATTTTCTACGCTATTGTTCCATGGTGGTTCTTTGTCATACTGTGCCAAAGGCGCGCTACCGTCCGATTCCCGCTTCTTTTCACGATCCGTGACCTCGCCAGCGCAACTTTATGTCTACATCCAGCAAGCTACAGGAACGGCGCCGCGAGAACCATTTTGTGCGCACCAGCAAACAGACTTTCAGCCACAAGAAAATCGCAGGTATCTTGCAAGGAGTGCACGGTGATGTTCGGGTCGAGGGTCGTACAGAGGAATGCTATCCCAGTGGATGACCATATTGTTACAGTCTGCGGATGGCATATAATAACATTGTGCTTTTCGCATGAGTCGAGGATCAACTCAGGTGTCATTCATTGCTGGTTAAACTGACGATCTCGAAGCGCAGTTTCCAATATCTCGAGCAAGCAATATCACTTCCAGCAAACATGTCCGACAACGGTATCAATGGCAAGGGTCATGAAGAACGGCTCCCTTATCACGAGCCCACGGCGACTTCGCCTCGAAAAGAAAGGAGTGGGTTCCACCACACCTTGCGAACAGAATTGACTGCCTTCATTGGCGAGTTCATTGGCACCTTCATGTTTCTTTCGCTTGCGTTCGCCGGCACGCAAATTGCTGTCAACGATCCTGGTGCTCCACGATCGAACCTCGGAGGTCCTCCCAGCACCCCAGATACGACAAAACTCCTCTACATTGCGTTCTCATTTGGTGTTTCGCTCGCCATCAACGTCGCTATCTTCGCAGATATCAGTGGCGCAAAGTTCAATCCTGTTGTAAGTGCATTGCAAGCTAATGGCGTCTTCGTACCACAATGTTCAGCAAGCCCCCTTTCTACTCCACCCCGCATGGTGTAACCACCGCAGAAGCGAACTGTGGATCACGCATACCTTGCTCAGTTTCGTGGCACTTGCTAACTCGAGCATTCATTTAGGTCACCATGGCTCTCTGTATTACTCGCCAGATTCATTGGCATCGCATGGTACAAACCATCATCTCGCAGATCATTGCTGGCATGGCTGCAGCGGGCTTTATCGCAGCTCTACTACCAGGTCCGCTCACCATCGCAACCACACTGGACAGTTCCATCTCCGTTACCCGTGGCCTCTTTCTCGAAGCATTTCTAACCTCAATGCTCATCTTGACCATTCTGATGCTGGAGGGAGAGCGGGGAGGCCCGTCGAAGCCTTTCTACATTGGCCTTGCGCTGTTCGTGGCTGAGCTTTGTGGTGTGTTTTACACGGGTGGCAGCTTGAACCCAGCAAGAAGTTTTGGTCCTGCTATAGTTGTGGGCTTCACTGGGTATCACTGGATATACTGGCTGGGCCCAATTCTAGGATCTGCGGTTGCATGTGGCGCCTATGCACTGATCAAGTTTGTGAAGGGCGAGCTTAACTAGACGCGTGAAAGGGTCATTAGCATGGCAAGGTCAGGGTCGGATGGGGAAGGGGTATGCGTTTGGTAAGATTGCATAGGATAATGGCGCTATTGTGGTGGGCTTTTCGACTTCTCGGGTCGGCGGTTGCGGAGGGCTTACACGAGAAGACAAGCTTGTCATTTTGCATGACGAGCTACGGTTCATGGTCTCGCTTGTCTTAATGTACATTACGCTTGTAGTCGTTGAGTAAAATAGCCTCGGAATCCACTTCCTATGTTGTGCTCCAGAACCAACCATGCGCCCATAGATCATCGAAAGAATGCAATGCCAACGCTTCGATCTCGTTGACGATGAGCGATCGATAGCACTTCTCGCATGTTGACGCAATCGAGCGACACAGGCAGGTGTGTTTTCACTGCACAGCTGAATACGCTAAGGCCTCATCCTTCTCGCTTTTCTTGAAGTTTGCGAGCTTCACTTCAAGCACTGTGGTTTCCCAGTCTTCGAGGGTCGCAGCTACCTTGGCACTCAATTTACATTGGTGTAGCTGTTGATCGGAGCCGGTCTTATTGCTGTCAAAGCCCATCTGGAAGTGTGACCCCCATCGGGAATAGCGATCTTGCATAATCGTCATCTTATTGCAAAGTCCTTGATAGCAGACTTTTTGAAATGGGGTCCCGGGGCGAGGTGAAAGAATGTGTGCACACGCCATCTCTTTTGTCAGAACACCAAAGAAAAGGGAATCGCACTGGAATGATAACTCGCGGTGGGTGGGATACTTGTAGGCCTCGCTGAGATACTCATCCAGGCTCCTGTGTAGTTGACCAATAAGAGCTTCAAGCACGCGGCAACGTTCTGAATCAATGCTATTAACGCTTTATCAGTCGCTGTTTGCGACACGAGTTAATCATTGGATGCCGCGCGAAAAGCCGGAAGTAAAGTAATGCACGCTATCTGAGAGACCTCAGACAGAGCTTCTCAGTACGAAGTTTTCTGAATGAAGATGAACAGGAGCACGTGGCGATGCTATAAGGATGCTTCCTCCGCTTGCTAAACATTGTTTTTCTTATTGGGTATACTTCCTCTGACTTCCAGCCTTTGGCTCGACACCAGGGCGGAGCTTACCTGAAGTTTGTGGCGAAAATGGTAAGTCAAGAGTCCGACGTGGTTCGTCACTCTGCGTAATGATTATAGCCGTAGCTTTCACGAAGTAGTCTTCGATCCCGAATACCCAGAACACCCACAACAAAAGAACTAGATTGCGATTTTGTGTGTTCTGTAGAGGTCTGATTGATCGAAGAGACCTAATCCACAGATTGGTGTGAAACTCAATCGAGTCCCAGAGCTCATAGAAATCCACGAGTAATGCAATCTTGGCCAGCATATCAAGTGTCATTGTCTGTGGCACTTGTTTGCGCACATGATGATGTTCATGACGATCGAGAAAGTATTCTCATCCCAGTCAGATGTCGTAAGATAGAAGAGTCCATCGTCTTTGTTTCGTGTCCCCTCCGCCCAACCTCGGTCCTCAGTCAGGGCGCGCTTGAACCATGGCGATGCCAGCATCAAGTGTTTCGAGGAGACGAAGAATCTGAATTCCGCGGAACTTGAGTCTGTAGCCAGCGTGATGGGTCTAGGCTCCCACGGTGCGAAGACCGTGGATGGGTTGCGCAGCGTGATGACTGCGCCGGCCTCCGGGTCAATGTGTGTCTTGGTCGCCATGCTGGGAATGGCCGCCTGCGAGTTTGGGAGTGGCCGCGGTGACTGGAGCGAAAACTTTGGGTGCAGATGTAGAACTCAGTTACGACGAGTGTTTGCTTTCGAGTCAAAACGGGCTTAGCTCTGTCTAGCTTCGTGACCACGCAATGCGGTGAAGAGAGTTTACAAAGTCTATTGAGTTCCTATCGGAGGATACGTTATATGTGCGATCTCTCCGTAGTCTCCATACATTGGTCGTGTCAGCCGAGCAACATGTCCTCAACCACGTCAAGACATTGAATATATACCGATTCCGTCACCAATATGCTCTAGGTGGGTATCCATCATGGGCGCTGCTCTCGCCTGTATTTCTACTCACTAAGTTGCACATTTTGTAGAGAATTGAACTTCACCCAAGATGACAGTGAACAGTCTGCGTAGTCTGCGCTGATGCCGTGGCCCTGATGCCACGCAATACCTGCAACAAATGTTTGATAATGCCAAAGTGATATCCACTCAAGAGCAGTTTCACCAGAAGCATAAATCTTTCAGTGGGATTTCTACCTCGTCCACCTAACTTTCAAAATGCTCAGCCTAACAGACTCAACCTCGCAAACCCCTTCACGACTGGCGCCTCCCTCTTCTTCCCCACCTCCTGCAAACTATTCCACAGCGTCGCATCTCCGCCCGTCGGCTTCAGAGCATTTTCATTCTCTCCTTCCCCACTTGCTTGCTCTCCATTGATCACGGCCGCCATAGCACCAGCCTCGTAAACCTCCTTAACAGCAGCTCTGCATTGTTCAATCAGCCCTTCCACAGCAGTCGAAACGGCATCGGCCCTCTCCCTCATTCCCCTCTTTACCAGTCCGTCAACCAACCGCTCAATCTCCTCCTGCATACTGTTGATCCTCTCAATCAATCTCTCAATCGAATTCGTCAAATACTCCTCCTCATACACCGTCCCCTTCTTTCCCCTCGCGCGCTTCCTTTCCTCGCGTCGCTTATTTTTGCTCGTCTTGCGAGTGGCCTGCGTATTCACGGTTCCAGTCTGATTCGTGTAGCGCGTCATGAATGTACCTCCCGATGTGGTATCTGTGGGAGCGAGGGAGATGTTGTCTGGGATGTTGGTAGCGCCATCAGGATCTATGCCCTCGAAGAAAGCCATGGGATCCTCTGCCTTTTTCTTTCGTAGCTCTTGCAGTCGAGGCACCTGGGCTTGGAGCTGGCCTTTCATGTCGGCCAAGAACTCAGTCATATCGGCGCTGCGCTCAACAAGGCCTGCGTCGATGACTTCGGCGATGAGCTCTGTTTGCTTGCTGATTGTGATAATGCGAACGGCTTCGGCGAAGTAGCAGCCTTTGCAGAGAAGGCGTGCGGCGGAGGCTGGGTCGGATAGATAATCTCGAGTTATCGATGCGGCACCGAGGTAGTCTTTTGCCTCCGCGAGGCCTTCTGCGAGGGAAGTTGCCAGAGCCTGGAGCTCATCCGCGCTGACGTTTGCCAGCGTAGCAGATGAGAGTGACTCGCGCCAGAGGTTTACTGAGCGATAGCATGGCCATGCCGAAGTATGATCACCAAGGTATTCGTATGCCATGGCGGCTTCTTTGTTTCTGTTAGTATCCCTGAGATGATCGGCATAGAGCTGCATGATCTCCTTCATGTGAACTGCGTCGTACTGGTACAGAGCCAGCGCCTCCGTGTACAGCACATGTGTCTGCACATAGCCTGTCAGCTCATCAAAAGCCTGGAGGTCCTTGAGGTGCGTGAGCGCCTTGGTGCGCCGCCCCAATTGATCATCGATTTGGAACTTTCGACGTGTGAGTGGCAGATCTTGTAGCGATTGAAGATGTGGTAAGTATTCTCTGGGGTCCTTTTGTGATTGCTGAGCGATAAGTAGCGCCAAGTCCAGGTTGTAAAGCCCAAGTGACGTGTCATATAGCTGGTTGACGTCTGCAAGGAACGAGATATGCTCCGCGGCTTTGTCGGTGAGGGGATCTTGAGAAGATTGCAATCTTCCTATCATCTCAAGTCCCGTTTCAAGCGCTGGTGGTACCTTGGACACATGTGCAGTGATGATATTCTGCAAATGCTCGTCCTTGTACTCGGGCTGTTCGAGCACAGCCAAAAAGGCGTCACAGATGTGGTTGACTTTGGTCTCGATTTGTTCGGCGGAAAGTCTTGATTTACTCTCAAGCTCTTTCGTCTTGAGCGTCTCTTTGTACATGGTCTCGGAGACGTCCTCGTTACTAGGTTGATTAGCGTCGACAGCTTAGTGTGTAAGATAAAGTCTTACCGAAGCTGCGAGAGCAGGAGATCGATGTGCTCTATCCGCTTGATTTGACCAATGATCTTCTTGACATTTGCCAGGAACCTGGTAGGATCGTGGTCATGTAAGATGTTTATGTCGACACGTTGGTTGCGACAGGCAAGGAATGCTACATCGTACTGCTCTTTCTCTATGTTCCGTCTGATCGCTGCCAGCACCAGTGCTCTCGGGTGGATCGTCTCCAAGTTACCTCGCGGCATCTGCAATATCACGGCGAAGGTTGTCGGCATGACAGTGACAATCTTAGCACCTCGTTCGATGCTTCGGCACCGCTCGTCCTTTTGTGGTTCGTCCAGAGGAATCTCCAAATCTGCATGGCATTAGCTTGAAGATGTCGATATCATTCTATTGCTGCTGACGTACCGTCGGGTTTTGCAAGATGAACAAATTTGAGAAGGTGCTGAGTTGTTGTGAAAATGAGATGGGCCGGAGTAATCGCAAAGGACGTGCAGTTGCGGACCAAGGTCCTTCCATTGGCGAGTAAGATTCCACTCTTCGTCAAGCCAAAGACTAGAGTCTAACGTCGTCAGCTAGTACCACAATACCTGGGGTCTTAGACATACATTATCCTCGAATATAGCGATTTTGACCTCCGAAGCATGGATGGGAAGCTTGCACAGAGTAGAGATTTGTGGTGGTAGGTCAGATGCTTCGCCCGCGGTGTCAATCGAGTGCAAGGCACCGGTTCGAGATTGTATGCAAAGTATCTGGTAGTCCATATCCGACACCAGCGAAGAGACACCTTCTGTGTCGATTATTGGTCCCATACAAACAAGGGTTTCGTTCTCGGTTCTCCATAGAGAGTTCTCATCGTCATCCCAGTCATCCGTTAGGCAGAACACTTCAGTGTCGCCAACGATGGCTATATGGCGTGGACAGTGATTCTTGATGGCGTCTGTTCTCCAAAGTAGAACAGGTCTGGGTATGGGGCGCTTCTCCAAGTCAAGTGCGTACATAGCCAGGTCACTGTTGGACAGAACAGCCAGCCGATTTCCGGAGCTGGAGATCGCAACATCGATGGCTTTATGCTCAAGTGATATAGTTTGGAATGCCATTGGAGGTGGCACATTTGCAAGTCGTAACGGCGTCAATTTCAGGGATACTTGAAAGGGTCAGTGACTTCACTCCAGAGGTAGAAAACTAGACGTACATCCGTCGATCGATGCAACCATGCCAAAATCATGCGGTGGCGCAGTGGAACCAGCAGAGACTGTGGAGACATAGTCAAGAATCTGGAGAGCGCCTGTTTCCAGTGGTCAGATTATTGTCTACTCATGAATGGAGGAGCATACTTGGAGTCGAGATAGCAAGCGTGAGGGGCTTCTCAGCATGCCACGTACAACATGCGCTCTGCGAGGTAGACTCGGGAAGAAGAAGTTCTTGTTTGAGGTAGTAGCGGTAATTGCTCATGGTCCATAGCTGCACTTTGTCCGTAAACAAGACAGCTAGCACATTGGAGTCGCTGTTCCACTTCAACTTTGGGCTCATCTTCGTGCTCTCCATCTCCTCTGGTGTAAGTCGAAGATCGAATTGGCCGTGACGAAGTCCATTACGCTCGAAAAAGACGACCTCAACGTTGGCACTGGTCCGACGAAGACTTGCAATGAGGTTGCCAGATGGGCGCCAACTTAAAGCTCCTTCAAGACCGTCAACAGGCTCGGTGACACTGTCAAGCTGCCCTTCTCTGGAGTACACCCGGATCATTCGACGTCGTGCTTCTTCAACTTTGCTAATTGCAAAAAAGGCTCCGTCACCCCTCCAACTGATCGTGACAGAGCGATCGTCGTAAGCACTCAGCACTCCTTCATCTATGGTTTCGGGCACGGTTGGATCTTGTAATGCTCTCGCTCTTTTGCCCTTGAATTGCGTTTCTTTCTTTCCCCATCCCACGGATACATGGCTTGACACATTGACGTCCTCGGCTGTTAGCTCGAGGCTCGCAATGTTGTCAATGTCGCGACTCATGAGCAGAAGCGTATTGGCCAGGGTGACTATGGTGAGCAACTCTTCATCTGGTGACCAAGCGGCTGCTGCAATACCAGCATCGACGGAGCCCACGATCTCAACCAGCTCTTCATTTTGTAGCGGATGTTCCCGAACCAGAACTATATCTCCACCGGCCAGAATCAGACACGACGTGGCCGTGTCCGAAAAATGGTGCAGGCTCACGATTGAGTCATGTGTCAGTGAAGGTAATGGGCACGGAGCATCCCATGCAGCGATACTCTCAAGCCTTTCTTGTGTGTTGTCGCGCGAATAGTGCAGCCTTTTTAATTCAATGGTGACACGTGATTCCGACGGCCCAAAAGCGCATACCAAAGCGTTTGAAGCGGCGTCCCAGGCAGTTGCTGTCAGTGGTAGCGGGTCTTGACCAGAAAATCGCAGAAGCGATCTCCCGGCTATCTTGAGGTTGCGCATCAGTGCAGGTTGGTGTCTGCAGCATAAACCCGTGGCGGCGTGGTTGCGCCAGAAATATGAGAAATGTTAGTGGTCGAAAATCACAGGTTCGTGCCAAGCATTAGTCGGCATCATCGCTCGTCAGAGTCAATTGTAAAGTATGATGAAGATTGCATCCGTTTACCAGAAAACCACTAGTTTGCAACTTATTTCGAGCAAATTCTGGAAGACAATGCAGTGTTACATCATGCGTCAAGGACGCGGTGACGACGATTGGTCGACACAGCCCGACATGTCAAGTGCAGGAAGTTGATCGCCAGAGGGAATCCGAGGAGATATCATGAGTGAGGACAAGCAATGAAATTGATGCTGTGTGTCTAGTGTCACCGCATGGCGGCCCCTACTTATTCTACAAGTGCCATGTTTTCCGAGATCCCGATGACGGTGCCCATGCCGTAATTGAATGCCCTTACGGCTTGTTCTTCTTTGTTTGCCAGACTGTAAATTCGCCATGGTCAGCTGCAACGCACTTGGAGACAGTTTCGAGCGTTGGGACTCACCGGCAAGGAGGAAGGGAAGCGAGAAGCCGGTAGCTGCAAGTTGTTAGCTATGCTCCGGTGCCGCAGACATTGGAGGGCGCGCAAGCTCACCCATGAAGCCCCAGTACTTGAAGGCAAAGCCCCTCTTCAAGGGGTCGAAGGGCAAGTTGCTGCGCGGGCCCTCGGGGTAGTGGTATGGGCTGGCCATTTGGGCGCGAGTCGACTGGAAGCCGCGGCGGGCGACGAGGGTTGGGGCCGAGGCGGCGCGGAAGGTAGCACGGGCGAGCATCTTTGCAGCGTCAGCAGAGCGTCCGGGTGCAATTGGGTATTTGGGAGGTGCCGTACGTTTGCGGTAGTGTTGTGGTGGAGTGGAGGTGCTGAGAGTGATGCAGGTGTGTGTCGTGAAGCTTGTCGTACCACCTGGCGCTCGGGCCATGGAATGCAGGTCGAGAGTGCACTGGCCATGTATTTTTTCCATGATGATCGCATGCGATTCCTTGCTCCAACATACTACCACCGCATCTACACCTTCACCAGCAGCATAGCCCGGTGGCTTCGACAGCGCCATGGACGACCTCTTTGACGTGTTCGAAGACGGGGGCCAGCAGACGACAACTGCGCCCAAAAAGAGCAAGAAGCGCCAGGCCAACGGCGACGTCAAATCGCCGATACAGGATGCGACCATGTCAGATGCGCCTGCGACTGACGCACCTGAGTCGGCTTCCGACGATGCGAATGGTGCAGATCACGGCGCAGAAACACAACAGGTGCTCAAGCGACAGCGACGCGACGACGAGCCCGAGCCCATCGTGACCGACGACTTCGAGACCGAGCAGTCACGCGAGGTTGCTGCTGCAGCAGGATTGCAGGCGCAACAAGATGGCCAGGCCGTCGTGCTCTCCCACCAAGTGCGCCACCAGGTCGCACTCCCGCCCGACTACGACTACGTCCCCATCTCGGAGCACAAACCGCCCCAGGAACCCGCGCGCACATGGCCCTTCACCCTCGATCCCTTCCAGCAAGTCTCCATCGCCTCCATTCAGCGCAATGAGAGCGTGCTCGTGTCGGCGCATACATCCGCTGGCAAGACCGTGGTCGCAGAGTACGCGATTGCACAGTGTCTGAAGAACAACCAACGAGTCATCTACACCAGCCCCATCAAGGCTTTGAGCAACCAAAAGTACCGCGAGTTTATGGCAGAGTTTGGTGACGTTGGTCTGATGACGGGCGATGTCACCATTAACCCCACGGCAACATGCCTGGTCATGACCACAGAGATTCTCCGCTCCATGCTGTACAGAGGCTCCGAAATCATGCGCGAAGTCGCATGGGTTGTCTTTGACGAAGTACACTACCTGCGCGACAAGTCACGAGGTGTTGTTTGGGAGGAGACCATCATCTTGCTGCCCGACAAGGTCCGCTACGTCTTTCTCTCTGCCACCATACCGAATGCCATGCAGTTCGCCGAATGGATCACCAAAACACACGGCCAACCATGCCACGTCGTCTACACCGATTTCCGACCCACGCCATTGCAACACTACTTCTTCCCACAAGGAGCCGACGGTATCCACCTGGTTGTGGACGAAAAGGGCGTCTTCCGAGAAGAGAATTTCCAAAAGGCCATGTCATCGATCTCAGACAAGGCTGGCACCGCCGCCAACGATCATTTGGCAAAGCAAAAAGGCAAGGGCAAGAACAAGAAGACCAACACGGGCGGTAACAAAGAGCAGTCAGACATCTACAAAATTGTCAAGATGATCATGGTCAAGAGCTACAACCCGGTCATTGTGTTCAGCTTCAGCAAGCGCGAGTGCGAGAACTACGCACTGGCTATGAGCCAACTGGCTTTCAATGACGACTCAGAAAAAGCTATGGTCTCCAAGGTTTTCAACAGTGCTATCGAGATGTTGTCCGAAACCGACCGCCAGCTTCCCCAGATTCAGCACATTCTTCCCTTGCTGAGGCGAGGCATAGGTGTTCATCATTCTGGACTGCTGCCCATCTTGAAAGAGACCATCGAGATTCTCTTCCAAGAAGGTCTCATCAAGGTTTTGTTCGCGACGGAGACGTTCTCTATCGGTCTGAACATGCCGGCCAAGACTGTTGTTTTCACAAGCGTGCGCAAATTTGATGGTGTCTCGCAGCGATGGGTGACACCTTCAGAATTCATTCAGATGTCTGGTCGTGCCGGTCGTCGTGGTCTCGATGACCGTGGTATCGTCATCATGATGATTGGCGAGGCTATGGAGCCTGCTGTGGCCAAGGAGATTGTGCGAGGGCAGCAAGACAACCTGAACTCGGCGTTCCATCTTGGCTACAACATGATCTTGAACCTGATGCGCGTCGAAGGCATCTCTCCAGAATTCATGCTAGAGCGGTGCTTCTTTCAATTCCAAAACACAGCTGGCGTTTCCAACCTGGAGAAGCGTAAGTCGAAGACGCCAATTTTCACGCAGATGCTAACGTGAAGTCCAGAACTCCAAGAATTGGAAAACGAGCGATCGAACACAATCATCACAGATGAGGCAACTGTCAAAGACTACTACATCCTTCGACAGCAACTTGACACGCACACCAAGGACATGCGCGATGTTATCATGCACCCGAATTACTGTCTGCAATTCTTGCAAGCCGGGCGTCTCGTCAAGATCAAGTACCAAGACTATGACTTCGGCTGGGGTGCCGTCGTGGGCTTCAACGCCAGGAGAGCGAATAAGGGCGAAGTGCTACAGCCGCAGCAATCTTATGTGGTTGACGTACTACTCACTGTGGCTGCTGATACAAGGTTCATGCCCCAGGTGACCGATGGTTTACCACCAGGCGTTCGTCCACCGCCTGTCGGCGAGAAGGGCAAGGTGGAAGTGGTGCCCGTACTTCTACACTGCATTGAGTCGATCGGTCACCTCCGTGTGTTCTTGCCAAACGAATTGAACTCGACGGAGCAGAAGAACAGTGTTCGCAAGACATTGGACGAGGTGAAGAAGCGCTTCCCCGATGGCATTGCCATCCTTGATCCTATCGAGAACATGAACATCAAGGACGACAGTTTCAAGCGCCTCCTCAGAAAGATCGAAGTCCTTGAATCACGACTGCTCTCCAACCCACTGCATAACTCGCCGCGGCTACCAGAATTGTACAGCCAGTATGCCAACAAGATGGCGCTTGCCGACAAGATCAAGAACATCAAGAAGGACATCGCCAATGCCCTGTCCGTGATACAACTGGACGAGTTGAAGAGCCGAAAGCGCGTGCTCCGCCGCCTTGGCTTCATTGACGACGCCGATGTCGTCCAGCTCAAGGCTCGTGTTGCCTGCGAGATCAGCACAGGTGACGAGTTGGTGCTAAGCGAGCTGCTCTTCAACCGCTTCTTCAACGAGCTAACGCCAGAGCAATGCGCTGCATGCCTCAGTTGCTTCATTTTCGAGGAGAAGAGTACTGAGGTAACGCTCAAGGAAGAGCTTGCGAAGCCGTACCGCGAGATTCAACAACAGGCTAGAGTTATCGCGAAGATGTCGCAAGAGAGCAAACTCACCGTCAACGAAGAGGAGTATCTCAAGTCTTTCAAGCATGAGCTCATGGATGTTGTCTACGCGTGGTCGAAGGGGGCGTCATTTGCAGATATCTGGTTAGTCTCAACAAGTCGCAGCATCGGTCCTTGCTAACGGTTTTCACAGTAAAATGACCGATGTGTACGAAGGCAGTCTTATCCGTCTCTTCAGACGACTCGAGGAGCTGCTGCGACAACTCGCACAGGCGTCGAAAGTAATGGGCAGCGAGGAACTCGAGCAGAAGTTCCAAGCAGCGCTCGAACTTGTTAGAAGAGATTTGGTCGCTGCCCAATCTCTCTACCTTTAGAAAGGGCTACTGCTTGGCATTTTGTACAACATTCTTCTCATGGTGTCGGTTGGTAGCATTTTCAGCAGCTTTTCTGCGCGCGGTGAACAGGTAAGTGACGTTAGCGCTGTAATCTTCTCCTTTATGCAAACGTGAATGACTGCACATACGCCACACGACCTGCCACTGTCTCAGGCGCGCGCAAGGCCGCATTGGCGCTGCGAGAGCTCAAGAGAGCCACAGCGAGGGTGTGCCATGGATAGAAATACACTAGATCTGACGCTGCGGCCTCGGCGGCAAAAGATCCCCCTGCATCTACTCAAGTTGATGATGGTTGGAACGTGATGCGATGATAACATGCTGCAGCCCGCCCCGAACTAGACTATACTGTAAGTTCATTTCGCACAATATATTCCACAGCACCCGTATTCACAGACAAGAAGTCCCAGTGAGAGGTCCCCGGCCTGACAGGTGGGCGCTAGTGCCGGTGGGTCCAACTTGCGCATTGACCCAGCTTTGCCGGTTGCCCGTTCGTGCCTTCTCTTGATCTGAAATCGCCAAGGAAGTCACAAAGTCACAACACAACACTCCATCACAACCACAACGCTCCTCTGCCACCACCCGGCAACGTCACCAACAAAGCCTCCCCTGCCACCCACCAC
>QVXC01000203.1:0-59802 GCA_003501895.1 Phaeosphaeria sp. A1 3.1a
TTTTTGACTGTTCGTGGTGTTACACGCGAGGTTTGTGTTACCCGACTATCCCACATCGACACTGTCGTGACGTGTCGCGGATCCTGCCTCAGAACGCTCGGATCCAACACCAGTATACAGTACGTCAACTATGGCTCCCAACAGTAGATGTCTTGGGTCATTACTTAAAATACGTACATCAGCCTGGTCCGTACATCAGGAGAAGATGCAACGTTGACATGATTAAAATTCAACATGGAAGTTGTGATCGACTTCGAAACAGAAGATACTATCTCTTTTTACAACAGGTGATGAGGTTGTGAGATCTTTCCAGTTAGCTCTACGGTACTTTGTGAGGTAATCAAGAAACCTGATCCACATTGCTTCAACCCACATGATCAAGTATAGCTTGAATTTGCGATTATGCAAAGCTGTAGAATGTGGTTGTAGACCAGCCACACATTCAGCAGCAAGGATGATACTTACGCAGTCATTGATGGTAATACCTGCAGACTTCCCCCAAAAATCTACAATCGACACTTTACGCATACTGATATACCAATTCAAGTTCTACCATCCCAACATATCTCACCTCAAAATCGTGCACTGGAGTATTGCATGCCATTGTTGTCTTACAGTGTGTACTTGATTACCTCGCAAAGCACTCTTGAGCCATCTAGAACGATATCACTGTCTGATCATGTATTGTAAGAAGATATGAGATTGGTAAACGGAAATGTGCGGCACAAGAATAAGAAATATGCGTGATAATTCTCAGTGGTCTCGAAGCAAGGTGCTCACAAAGCGCAACCTCCGCAAGATGTCGTGTCATATACCAAGCCTACAAAAATGAAGAAACCATCACGCGCCTCAAAAGAAGGTTTAGGCGGTACGATCCGCCCAGACCGAGGGATTAACGCACCTCATCGCCAAGCCCCATCTATCGCCCTTGACATACCCAACCTTCCCCATCTCGCGACAAATCCCGCACGTGAGGCTGGCGGAAACGCTTGGCAGCCGCGTACAAAACAGCGGAGACGGTCGATCCGGCGACACGCACATACCGTTGTGGAAGGCATGTACGACCTGTCCAAGACCGTTGTCGTGTCACACACACGCAAGCTGGCGCAGGTGCAGCGCCCTATGTGGTCCTTGGCGGCCCGGAACGTTGTTGCTGGGTGACCGTGACACTTCGCAGGAATGCACAGCAATTTAGAGTGGCAGGTAAGGCAACGTTACAACACGTAACTGTGCCAAAGTGAGGATTGACATGTTCCAGATTGTTGTGCGTTACACCGATATTGTAGCGAAAAAGCTCGGCGCGAAGTGGTGACGAAGAAAGTCTTGGTCGTGATACTGTCTCTGTGGACGATGCCAGACCCTGTTGATAGTTGGAGTCCGAAACTGTGCAAAAGCATGCGGCAGATGGCGCCGCAGCCGAAACAAAAAGTCTTGAATAAAGCTTAGTGTGTGAGTTTCGTAACCGGCCGCGCAATATCGAATACCAAGAGATCTACATCAGACTGTGATGTGGCAGGTACGCGCAAGAAAGGACCACCGCTTGAAACCGGAGAAGCGGGGACTTGGCGTCTTGGGTGGTATTACAGCGTCGAAGGGCGTCGTGCACAGGAAGTGGGTGATTCCGGGGCGATATGACGGCAATCAGGAGAAGCAAAGTGCCCAGACAGAGAAGAAACCCTATGTAGCGGACAATATCGATCGGCACTGCTTGGAACACATATGCGGAGGTGGAGGGTGGGAGAAATGTCTTGGCTCCGAGTGATCTGCATGACCCCCGTAGCCCCATAATGTTCCACGCACACCGAGATCTACCTCTGATTGAGTTATACAAATGCAGATGTAACGATACGTAGACGATGATTGCCAAGGGGATTGGTGTTTCGAGTTACTCGGGTGCAAGCCTCGTCCAAGAAGTCTCAGGGGAGCCCGAGTTGACGCGGCATTTCCATTGATCGTAAAGGAAGTCTTGACAGAGCTGTCGCCAATCTAGTGTGAGGTTCCGCGCATTCGTGTCGATCGCCAGGGATGGAAGGCGCATGCACTTCAGTTGGTCGTTGTAGCGAACAAAGTGTGCATCACTCATCAATCGTGCACGGTTTGAAGCTGCTTCAGGTCCTGGATCAAAGAAGATATCCGCTAGAAGATCAAGAGGGAATGCTGCAGGCTTGGGATTGGCCATGATGAACGAGGGGTCGGACGCCGGGTCACACAGTGTCAGAACAAGTTTAGTCTTGGAGTCTTCAGGCATGAAGACGCAGGGCTGGAAGCGGAAAGTTTGAGGTCGATACAGCGGAAGATGCGTGGTATAGGCTGGCATTGGTTGAGCATGATGTAAGAGACGGTATTCACCCGCAGGTTCATGGAGGTCCGAAGGGCTGCGATGATGAGCACCTAGCTTGCGGAGAAGGTGAAACGAAGCTTACAGAAGCTTCTTCGCAGAACTGCCGGCGAAACGAACGCTGCACGAACGGAGGATGTGGCGAGCAAACACGTCTTCGGTTACCAGCCTCAGGTAGGATGAGACGTGTCGCAGCACAATCCATGCGAAACAATCGTCGTTCAACGTTGTGATGATGAGATGCCACAGTTCGGGTGGCAGAGCCTCAGGCGGCGGCATCGAAACAATCGAGGTAAGCGGTCCGACTTCGGGGCGACGACAGCAGCGACTCAGGACGGAGGATGGGCACGTTGGAGGTCCACTTGGATGATATCAGCGAGGCGAGCCCGTTGCGCTGCGGTGCGCTGTTTCATGCCTCCGGCGAGGCATCGGCAGCTACCCGTGGGAAACGAGTACGGTCACGTGCTCGCGTCGCGCGCAATTGGCTGCAGGGCTGTTGAATCGCACGAGAGCATCTGGACGGCTGGGCGTGCCTTACTGCAGCATCTTAATGGAATTAAACTACAGGCTCACGAGTGGGACAGTGGAGGAGACCCTGGGTAATTAAGATTCTCTGCGCAGACAGCGGCGCGCGGTCAAGTGTGGACAAGCACCATATGAGGTGTATGACAATATTAGGACATGTAATTTGACAGGCGTCGTCTGGGCAACTTGCGGCTCCAGGACAGATTCGGCCGATAGGGGTCGACTAAGCATCGGTCAGACTGATTTGACGCAGCGCCCGAGATGATCTCCCAGGATGGGTGAGTAAGAGGCATGTCGGGGCTTCTGCTCAACCGTCGAGGCCGGGGCATGGGGGTCCCGTTTGAGGAGCAAACAGTTTCCTAGCCCTGGTCGCGACGTCGCTTACCGTGCAGCGGAGGACGAGGGAGATGCGCGACAGGAAAGGCTGGGGCTCGCGGAGTGGCGTCTGTGCAGGTGTTGTGCAGGGCGAAGAGCGACGGCCGTGGGTCGGATTATTGTGGGCTGTGAAAATTGTGAAATACCTCATCAAACGGGTCGCAGGCGGCGGGCGTGGGGAGGCCAGCTCACCTCGCACGAGGCCAGACGAGCGCGACGAGGCAGCGGCCAGAGTGCGCCAATGCGGCCAGAGTGCGCGCAAAAAATGCCTCGCCTTGGGGCTCGCAAAAGCGGGCGGGCCAAGAGTGAGGCAAGCTTTCTCATACAGACAGCAGAAGGCTTGGTGGTGGTTTTAATGCAGCCATTCGCAGTAAGGCGGGCACAGCTGCAGCAGCGATTGCACGAGATGGCAGCCACCGCATCCCTGCCAAAATGCTGGGGAGCAGTGGGCCCGTATTGGCATCGCGCTGCTTAATTTGTGGCCAGCTGTTTGCGGACGGCACTAGGAGCGCGGCATGCTACCGTAGTTTCTGCGTGTGCTGTTGGGTGGTAACTGGTGATAGAGGGCGAGCAATTGGGGGCCATTGGGCGCGGTATTCTGTAAAATGCAGCGTGCAATACCGCCGCGACAGACACTCCCAGCGCGCGCTCCCACGGTAAGCAGCGTCATGGGCGTGGATGCAGCGGGTTAGCAGTGCGCTGCCGCCAATCGTAGCTGTTTCCAGCCAGCGCCGGTCGTCATAATGCGCGGTCGCAAGCTCGGGCCACTAATGAATTGAAGCATCCCGGGTTGCTCGGCTTTTCCCCAAGGGCCCCAACCACTGATAGCTTCTTTGCGCGATTTTACCACGGTCGGTGCGAGCTTAGACAGATTTTTCCCTGGTACGTCCTCGACCGCTGTCCTGCCGGGCTATATATCTCGAGCTCCCGCGCCCTCTCTTCTCGCTTCCCACAGAGGAGGCACCGCTCGCAGTTACTTACGCTGAGCTTGCTCGACTGACAATCCGCCAACCACCGCAACTTAACCCACAGCCCGGTCGCGTGGAAGCCTTCTCTGTGCCTGAGAGAGAAACACCCTTTACCCATCCCGTCGTCGCCTACCTAATAGCAGCCTTCTTTCAACATGCCGCCCAACGACGATGTTGAGCGGCCGCGTGCCAGCTCTGCCGCTGAGCGGCAAAAGTCCATCGTCTCCATGACCGAGTTCGAGGGCATGGACGAGTACACGGCGCTGCAGAAGTACATTCTCTTCTACCGCGACACTCGCACCAACCCGCACGCCGAGAAGACGACCAAGAAGAAGGCCTGGTGGCAGTTCTGGAAGTCGGGCTCGCCCACCGCCGCTGAGCCTATCGAGGACGCTGGCGCCGTCCCTGATGAGCGTAAGTCTTCTCCCTTTCCCCAATTCCTCGTCTTCTGCCTTGCCATGCGCGCTGCAGTGCATTGCATCACGCTCGGTCACCTGCAGTCGCGAGCGGCCTTTGTTGTGGCCGACCACACGCATCCGGTGGCTGGATGAGGCGGCGTCCGAGCTCAAGCTATCAGCTCTGCGAACCCAGGCTGGCGCTGCATCCATGGTGGAGCCAATCAGGGGCGACCCACCACTCATGCAGCCCGGGCTCCACCAAACTATCGCCTGCCGCGTTGCATATGCGAGATGAGCATCGTGATCCATCAGAGAAGCAATACTGACAGCCCGCGCAGACATCAACACCCAGCTCCGTTCCGGTCTCACCCAGCACGATGTTGAGCAACGTCGCAAGCGCTATGGCTACAACGAGATCTCGTCTGAGAAGACGAATCTGCTCAAGCAGTTCCTCGGTTACTTCACTGGTCCTATTCTTTACGGTATGAACCCTGCTCCTTTCGGCCCAAGCGCGCTGCTAACGTCCACTAGTCATGGAGCTCGCTGCCCTTCTCGCTGCCGGTCTCCAGGATTGGGTCGACTTCGGTGTCATTTGCGGTATCCTGTTGCTCAACGCCATTGTCGGTTGGTACCAGGAGAAGCAGGCTGCCGATGTCGTCGCCTCGCTCAAGGGTGACATTGCCATGAAGGCCATTGTCGTCCGTGACAACCAGCAACAGACCATTCTCGCCCGTGAGCTCGTCCCCGGTGACATTGTTGTCGTCGAGGAGGGCGCTTCCGTTCCCGGTGATGTTCGCCTCATCTGCGACTACGAGCACCCCGAAGACTTTGAGCTCTACATGAAGCTCAAGGAAGAGGACAAGTTCCATGACGGCGACCCAGATGACGAGAAGGACGAGGTTGACGAGGAGAAGTTCGACGAGGAGAACCCCATCACTCAGGGCCACCCTCTTGTTGCCTGCGATCAGTCTTCCATCACCGGTGAATCTCTCGCTGTCGAGAAGTACATGGGTGAAATCGCCTACTACACCACTGGTTGCAAGCGCGGCAAGGCCTACGGTATTGTCATCGCCACTGCTAAGCACTCTTTCGTCGGTCGCACTGCTTCGCTCGTCCAGGGCGCTCAGGATCAAGGTCACTTCAAGGCTATCATGAACTCCATTGGTACGGCGCTCCTCGTCTTGGTCATGTTCTTCATCCTCTTGGCCTGGATCGGTGGTTTCTTCCGTCACATTCCCATCTCCGTCCACCGCGAGGGAACTGACAAGTCCGTCACCCTTCTGCACTACGCCTTGATCCTCCTCATTGTCGGTGTCCCCGTCGGTCTTCCCGTTGTCACCACCACCACTCTCGCTGTCGGTGCTGCCTACCTAGCTGAGCAGAAGGCTATCGTCCAGAAGCTCACTGCCATCGAGTCCCTCGCTGGTGTCGACGTTCTCTGCTCTGACAAGACCGGTACCCTCACCGCTAACCAGCTGTCTCTCCGTGAGCCCTACGTCGCTGAGGGCCAGGACGTTAACTGGATGATGGCTGTCGCTGCTCTCGCTTCTTCCCACAACCTCAAGTCTCTCGACCCCATCGACAAGGTCACCATCCTCACCATCCGCCGCTACCCCAAGGCTCGCGAGATCCTCAACATGGGATGGAAGACTGAGAAGTTCACGCCCTTCGACCCCGTCTCCAAGCGTATCACCGCTGTCTGCCACATGGGTGGTGACAAGTACGTCTGCGCCAAGGGTGCCCCCAAGGCCATTGTCAACCTCGCCAACTGCGATGAGGAGACCGCTCGCCTCTACAAGGAGAAGGCTGCTGAGTTCGCTCGCCGTGGTTTCCGTTCGCTCGGTGTTGCTTACCAGAAAAATGATGGTGACTGGATCCTTCTCGGTCTCATGTCCATGTTCGACCCCCCTCGTGAGGATACCGCCCAGACCATCGTCGAGGCTCAGCAGCTCGGTGTCCCCGTCAAGATGTTGACGTAAGTAATCCACCTCCTCTGCCACATACAAATCAGCTAACAACCGACAGTGGTGACGCTATTGCCATCGCTAAGGAGACTTGCAAGATGCTTGCCCTCGGAACCAAGGTCTACAACTCCACCAAGCTCATCCACGGCGGTCTTACCGGTACCACCCAGCACGACCTTGTCGAGCGCGCCGACGGTTTTGCCGAAGTCTTCCCCGAACACAAGTACCAGGTCGTCGAGATGTTGCAGCAGCGTGGTCACTTGACGGCCATGACTGGTGACGGTGTCAACGATGCTCCTTCGCTGAAGAAGTCTGATTGCGGTATTGCCGTCGAGGGTTCCACTGAGGCTGCCCAGGCTGCCGCTGATATCGTCTTCCTTGCCCCCGGTCTCTCCACCATCGTCCTTGCCATCAAGACTGCCCGCCAGATTTTCCAGCGTATGAAGGCCTACATCCAGTACCGTATCGCCCTCTGCTTGCACTTGGAAGTCTACCTGGTCACCTCCATGATCATCCTCAACGAGACCATCCGCGCCGAGCTCATTGTCTTCCTCGCCCTCTTCGCTGATTTGGCCACCGTCGCCGTTGCCTACGACAACGCCCACTCTGAGCCCCGCCCCGTCGAGTGGCAGTTGCCCAAGATCTGGTTCATCTCCGTCATCCTCGGTCTCTTGCTTGCTCTCGGTACATGGGTCGTTCGCGGAACTCTCTTCCTGCCCAACGGTGGTATCATCCACAACTTCGGTGCCATCCAGCCCATCCTCTTCCTCGAGGTTGCCCTTACTGAGAACTGGCTCATCTTCGTTACCCGTGGCGGAAAGACCTTCCCCTCGTTCCAGCTCATCATCGCCATTCTCGGTGTCGATGCTCTTGCCACCATCTTCACCCTCTTTGGCTGGATGTCTGGTGAGCCTTACCAGACCAACCCCCCTACCCGCAACCGTCTCCTCCGTGATGATGGCTGGACTGACATTGTCACCGTCGTCATCATCTGGGCTTACTCCATTGGTGTCACCATTGTCATCGCCATCGTCTACTACCTGCTTAACCGCATCCCGTGGCTCGACACCCTTGGTCGCAAGGACCGCAACAGGAAGAACCCTGCTATCGAGAACATGATTGCTGCTCTTAGCAAGCTGTCTCTCGAGCACGGTACCGACAAGCATGGCACTACCCGCTATGTGCTCGCTCCCCGCGCCGTCGAGGAGGAGGAGGATGATTAGATGTGCATTGCATGAGAGCCTTATAACGGCCATGTGTAGTTGTTGGATATGTGTGACGGTATAGGGTGTTGCGAGCCCATATGTCTTTTGTCCTTACGAAAGACTAATTTCTAATCGCTGTCTTTACTAGTCTTCGATGTATACCAAGAAGCATAATTCCATTACTGTAACTGAATCCAACATTTCAAGATTATCTGCCGCTCCAACATGCAATTTATGTCTCGTGAAGTTTTCCATTCCATTGACCTCTTTGTCTTCTCTCAATGGAAGAGATTATGGTGGCGTCCAACCATTCCCCTTGCCGTCTTATCCGTGCTCAAGCTACCATTCGGTCCATCTCGCCTCATCTCGCTCCATCTAGCCTCAATCTCCATGCATCAAACTTGTGCAAGCCCAACAACAATCTACTCCTTAACATTCAGCCTCTCCAGCCTACAAGCTCTAGACTCTACGCTTCCATTCAGTTGACCATGTCTCAGCCGCGAGCATTTCTTCGCTTCGGCGCAACCCTTGGCTGCAAGCCCACCCGCGAATCCGCCCGAACGCAGGCCCATCCCCACCTGCAAAGACCCACCGAGTCTAGCGTCTAGCGCACTGGCGCGGTCCTCTTGAAGATTACTCTATCGAGCACAACGCGCCGGCGGCTGGCTGACATAGCGGCTGACAGTAGCGGCGCCGTTCATTGGCAAGAGCGACGGCAAGACGTGCATGTGCTAGATATGTGTGCAGATGATATTTCCGGTGTGGTGCAGCGAGCTTGAGATGCACGACGGTGAGGGGAAGCTGCACGCATTGTGTGCGCGGGGTAAGCTGTAGATGTGCGTGAGGGGATTGGCCAATTGGAGCGAGGACTTGGGCATGGGGAGCGAGATGGATGACGAGATGGAATGGGTGGGAAGGCATGCGGAGCGGGAACCAAGAGATTGATCAGCAGTGCGTGTGGTGGTCGGGGGATTTTCTGTTGCGTGCGAGCAATCGCGATTGTAGATCGGGAGTGGGGTGGGTACGTAGCATGTATGTCATGCTATGAAGCCAATGTGTAAGACAAAAGCAGTGCTATGTACGATGTAGAAGTTACATGTGTTGTGCATCAATTGCATTTTTCCTTTTGCCTGTCCAGCGAACGCTCCGTGGGGGGATTGACTGGCCTGCACAATCAACTTAGCACCTGTAGCGTAGCGGCCTTGACAATCACCAGGCCAAGGTGCCAGCCGCAACCACAACCGCTCGACTTTTCCAAACTATCTTTTCGGTCCTTCTATGCCCCCATTCGACATCCATGAAACCATCACAAGATGCAAAGATATGCAATGCACGCCAAGCTGTCGAATCTGAACTTCACCTTCAGCCTGGCGCCCCAAGACTTTCGTGAATCCTTCCGACATCATGTCCATCACATCGCCCTCGTGTCGCGTCGTATCGCAAATAGTCTAGCTCCAATAAGCAAACCAAGGCAAAGCAGCAAACAACGTTTCTTGGCTCCAATTCCTGGGCAGTCTGAAACAATGTCACTCTTAGCGAATGCTTCGCGCTTGCAAGCTTCATCAAGCCCGCACGTGTATCCACTCTGTATTGCGATTCGTTTCATCATCTCCGTGATTGTCTGCATCCTGTCGCGAGATGTGCGCGAGTCGTGCCGTGGCAGAACGCGGGAACTGCCCGAAGCGCAGCGAACGGGTGATTAGCGATTCATATTATTGATTTTCTGTTTCAATGCTTGTTTCGTAATCCCTACGTAGATTGTTTGTCTTGTTACACTTATCGCTTGCTTCGCGTTCTTGTTTGTCCTTTGATCGACTACGGCACGGCCGCGGGCGTCGAGACACATATGTTGATTGTGATGGGATGTGACACGAAGAGCCGTTTGCTGATGTCACTTTGCAGACGACATGGGTGTGGATGATTATCCGGAGCCGATGTCTGAGGCGTTCGTTCGGTGAGATGCAGCATGGGTGTGATGGGACTGGGGTGTAGATAAGCGATGGGGAGGTTGGGAAGGCGGGCACGTGAGGGAATGGCACAGGATGGAGGATTTAGTCGAGATTCAACATAGGCCTGTGTCTTCAGCTTGAATGTCTGGTATCCATATTTCAGAAAATGCGAGACTCCAATTTAATCCATGCCATTAAAAAAGTTTTAGGCGGCGATCAATCTTAGACAAGGTTCGGAGTATTTGAAAAGCGTTTTGACGGCAATTGATATCAACATGAGAGATAACAGATCTTACTTATATATGTCTACACTATGTGAGCATGGAAGACAATCCCCCCAAAACACGACTTTAATTCTTTCTCATCTTCTGCACTTGCAAACGTGAAGAAATCTGGTCGAACAATGACATATCGAATAGACACTCCCAACCTCTCATGGAAGGCCGCGACATTGTATCCTAACCGGGCTTGCTTGCTGTTCAGCTGTTCTAGAGGGGTTGGAGATATTTTGCGTACACTGTTCGAAAAGATCCCCACGCTTTCTGGTCGGCAAGGTTCTCGACTCAGCACCGCAATCGAATCTGGCGACAAAATTCCTGGCGGTATGTTACTTTTAGTGAGAATATTTTGCAGCGATAGAAGTGCGAATCCTGCAGTCTCTGTCGATGGAACAAAGACCAAGAGGCGGAGCGGAGAGTCTTGAGAACCAAATATACTGTCCGAGAGCACTTTCTAGCCAAAGAGTGTTTCGACATATATCTGCGGCAGTCTCTTTCCTCCGCCGTGAGCTTTCGAGAAGAAGCCTGCGATACCACTCAGACCTTTCTGTTCTGCTGCCGTCTGTGGGTCGACATTTTCATTTCCAGAAGTGGATCGCTGTGCTCCTTCGAACATCCGAAGCGTTTTGGACAAATGAGCTTGGTCTTGATTACACAAAGCACCGTTCATCTCGGTGAATGCTGCGGAATCTTGTACGCTGAGTGTCCGCTCTGTTGCCCAGTCGCCCAACACGCGTTGAACCCTCTCACCCGTGGGCGCGGATAGTCTTTCCAACAAGGCAATACGCCATGCTAGTTGGTATGCATCGCGCAACCCACTGGCAATGCCCTGCCCGCCAAAAGATGGATATACATGAGCTGCGTCCCCGATGAGGACAGTCTTGCCATGGAACCACTTGTTCACCACCTTGTGTGTGAATGTAAAAGGTCGACAACGCATGGTCTGAAAGGAAGAATTGCAATTTTAGCACGACATATTTCTCGAATGTGCTAGTGATTAGTAGGACTTACCTCGATACAATCTCGTGGAAACACAGCGACTTCAGAAAAAGCACGACCAGTAGCATCCGTTGTTCTGCTGATCATTGGCGTCAGATTCTCCCATAACAGCTCTTCTGCATCCATAGTCTCGTCATTCCAGTCATTTTCGCAGAATTCATGTCTCCAAAAACGTTGCTCATACGGACCGAACCGACCGGCAGCTACTGGTTTGCCAGGTGGGCTGCAAAAGTGCCAGCCCTTTGGCCAAAACAGATCGTACACTTCAGCCGGCGTCATACCCGATTCCCATGGTGGGAATTGCGGATGTGTGTCTTTCGTTGGCAGAAGGATGTGAAGATTTGCAGCGACCCATGTTCCTTCGTAGCGGTAATCGGAATCCACTTGCCGTATGTCTGCGATCTTTTCGAGAAACGTTTTGCGAACTACGCCTCGTTTCCCGTCAGCTCCTATCAGCCAATCTGCATGTATTTCCTTGGTCGAGCCATCTTCAGCGGTATAGCTAACGTTCACTCCGTTGCCACTTTCACTGAGACTCTGTACATTGCAGCCCGTCCTCAAGTCGCAGAAGCCGCTCGCCACGATCTGATTTCGAAGGGCTTTCTTTACAATCAACAGTCAGTATTGAGCGAGCTAAAGACTTTGGGTCAAGAAATCCTCCAAACAATGCCTGATTCGGAAACGCAACACGGAGCTTCTCGCCTCACTGACATGTTTTCATCGACCAGATCATCATCCACCTAGTGTTCGATCTGCAATCTGCTAGGACCGTGCCAACAGGCAAAGATTCGGCTTCCCAAGACGTATCGCCCAGCAGATGCGAAGTTGAAATCATTCGTGTACCACTCAACTTATATTTGAAACCGTTTCACTGGCAACGTTCAACATGAGTGGCAAGGCGAGAGTCAGTTCAGGGTGACAGAGTATGACTCTGTAAAATGTAGAGCACATGCATTTGCTCCTTGCACCACCAATCGCCATCTAGGACGTTGGGACAAATGCGAGGTCCCACGCTGTTCGTCTGGATCATGATCTTGATATCACAGAGTTCATGGAGTGAGTTGCTACAAAAGGTTTTTTGTTGACGAGCGCAATGACAACGGTGACACACCGGCTCTGCTCATCGCCCACCGCTTCACATATCGCTACCAGCGACGGGTATAGGAACAAGCTAATGCAGCATCAACTTCCACCCCTTCACAAACATGTAATGGGCTGAAGCACATCTATTCGTCCTCAGTCATCATGACCTCCACAGTCGTCTTAGCTTCCTCAACCTCCTCCTCTTTGAAGAACTTGAGACCAAGAAACTTCATGAAATGGTCAGAGTTGTCATAGTGCTTCTCG
Source organism: Phaeosphaeria sp. A1 3.1a (assembly GCA_003501895.1). Lineage (NCBI taxonomy): Eukaryota > Fungi > Ascomycota > Dothideomycetes > Pleosporales > Phaeosphaeriaceae > Phaeosphaeria > Phaeosphaeria sp. A1 3.1a. Next base: position 12,347 of record QVXC01000203.1, read on the forward strand.
ATCCATGCAAGCTGAGGCGCAGTGAAGTTGAAGTCGGCGTGGTGACCTTCGGAGTCGGTCTCGTCATCCTCATCCTCGTCCTCATTGGTCTCTGCAGTCGTCTCGGGTCCGTCATGCTCGGCTTTGAACTCTTGCCACTGGCGCTCCTCGACGTCACCCCACCTACAGGAGAGCATGTACAAAGCATCCTTGCTGAAAACCGTCTTACCCAGCTTCGGTCCGTCCGGCGAGTGGCGCACTTTGATGGCAAAGAGTGGGTTCCTCAGGTCGAAGTAGGTGATATTCTTGCCTTGATCGTCTTTAATTCCGCCTTTTGACTTGGCCCCGCTTCCAAATGTAACAGAATACCCCTTCACGAACACCAGGGGATTGCCGATGAAGTTTCAGGAAGCGTCGGGGACATGCAGGACCTCGTGGAGAAGGAGAGTACCATTTGAACGTGTTCCAGTCGAGTTGGGCGAACCTTTTGTCGGGATCTCGACGGTGCCTATGCCTAGCACAGGCACGTTCTGGGATGATCTGCTGGCCCAGGGGCTGATGTCCACCATTGAGGAGAAGGGCGTGTAGGACTTGAACCAGGCCCGGTCCTTTGCGACGCTGTTTATGGTTGTAAATGACTAATGCTTCCCAAATTTCCTGGTATACTTACTGGACATTTGAGTTGTCGAGGAAGACCCAGTCAGGGCAGAGAGGCTGTTCAATATCGGTATCCATCTCAGCAGTATTGGTTATTGAGACTGCTTGAGCTGTGACGTGCTGATCCTTCTCTTTATGTGTGGGTTGAGAACCTAAAAATTGGTTGCCTAAAGGTTTGTTCTTGTGCTGGTTTGTCTGGGTTATTGAATGCTGCACCTTCCCGTGAAGACTCGTTTATTTTCGCAGAGAGAAAGAAAACACACAGACGATGGTTTTCATCCAGCATGAGTGGAAGACATCAGCTTTGTGAAAACTATCGTTACATATTCGACATGCTCTCAAGCAAACTACCATATACTCATTACTGCATCGGAAACGATGCGACAGCTCGAGCCGGTACGGGTTACACAAACAACAGCACAAACTTTTCTAATGTCACGTGATCGGGAACAAACATACAATGCAGGTGCACAGCATCAATTACTCGGGAAACCAAGCATGAACGCGTCATTCTCGACCGACCTCATGAAAACGTCGGACACTACAAGAAAAGTATGTCGACTATCGCATCGATCAGTCACACTCCATGCGAATGATTATGGCGTCGCGACTGTCTAAACAATTCATACTTTACATCACCAGCGACCTCGAAGCCTTGCTCCGGTATGGGATTGCCCAGCGGTACGCCAATCTTGGGACTGGCGAGTACCCGAGTATCGGGATTTGCGCGCAAGGAGTCGAGTGAAGAGCAATCTCTGACACTATTTGCTCATGATACCAATACGTTACTGTAGCTAGATCCCTCACTCGTTCAATCACAACAGCAGCCTTGATATGCCGCAGATATTCATGCCAATGCCAACTCCACCTCACCTTCCATACATCAACACTTCGAGAGAATCCCTAAAATCTGTGTCTGATGTTTCTACACGATAGTGATAAGCCATATCTCCACCAAGTTATCCGCTTTACTCGTAACAAATTCTCGCTCTCGCTCAAAACCCATCATCTTCATAATCATGCCACCCCATAATCATACAAGAAACCCTTCTCATCCCCTCGACTCATGCCTCCACTGAAATCTCCCCAACCCCAACCCACTCATCCCCTCTCCGCTTCCTCCTGCGCCTCCAAACTGTCCCTGTCCACTTCCGATCCCAGCATTCCCGCCCGCTCCTCCTTGAGCTCCCTGGTTTGCTCCACCACTATATCCCCTCGCATGCCCATGTCCATCCCCAAGCAGGTTATTGAACTGATCTACAACCGTCTTCGCCCTCTCCCTGACATCCAACTCCTGATCATTAAGTAAACCCCTCGCAGCATCCTCAAAGCCCATGTTCCGCAATTGCATCGCTCTTTCCCTCGTATTCGCCTCTTCGCTCGAATCATCGATCCAAAGCAAATTGTAAATGCACCATGCGCAGGTCGATCGCACACCCGCCGTGGTATGGTTCAAGAGGGGAAGTAGATGTTGCATCAAAGAAGTTTGGGAGATGATGAGCGAGCGATGCGCAGGCCGACCGTTGGCAAGGTGCACAAGCACAAAGACGGTTGCGAAGACGAGTTCGGAAGGTGGGTACGCGCCGAAGTCTGTATGTGTCGAGGAAGAGAAAGGGGGCCCGCGAGTGCTGTTGGGCCAGTAGGTGGGAGCAGCCGAAGTACCACCTCTGGCATGTGAAGATGATGAGGATGAGGTTTTGGGACGGATTTTAGAGTCGAGTAGATCGAAGAAGCGGCTATGGCCGAACGATTTGAGAAGGTGGTCGATCATCACGCCCGAGGATTGCTCCTCGGAGATGAAGTTGCGGACAAAGTCGAGAGCTTGCTCTTGGAGTCGTATGTCGTCGCGCTCGCCGTTTAATCGAGCATCGTGCTCATCACTGCGTATGACCTGCAAGCGTTCGCGAATGTTTGTCCCGCTGGTGTACCGGGATTCAGGCCTTTGCAAGCGTCCCATTGAGGGTATATTGTCTGCCATGGTGTCTTCGTCTTCGTCTTCGTCTTCTTCTTCCGACTCGTCGTCCACGTCCATGTGTGGCTCATCAAGGGCGTTGAGTAGATCTACTTGCTCTCCTGCGGCATTTGGTGTTCCCATGGCGGGCTTGTGCGGCTCACCGTTAAGGACCTGTACCAGCCATCCAACACCCAGTTCGTCCAGACACTGGATCTTCATAGGCTGCGGTAGACCAAGACACAAATGCTTCAGGGCCCACAGACTACCAAATCGCAGCTGGAAATTGGCAGATCGACACTGCTCGCACAGTGCCCGCAGAACCCCAGCTTCAATGATCTCCTGTACAATGGTTAGTCAGGTCCGATCCACACAAGCGAAAAAGGTACGTACCGGACGCATTGGCGACATCTCTAGCACGAGGTTGGTGATGACCTCGGTCGCCGCTATTTGCACCTTGACGCTTGGATGCATCAAAAGCTCATACACAGGCTGAGCTACACCATGGTCTATTAAGCTCGTCCTCAACACGCTGACTGACCTTGACAATGACCGTGTAACTTTGCATGCCGCAACCAGGACAGCTTCCGGATTGCCATCTTTCGCAGCGATTGTGGCTGCGCCATGCCCGTTGTTCTCAGAGTATGGCACCATCGCTTCGATGATGTGAGTAGCAGCACCCATCTCGATGACCAGCTTCCGCAGCCCATCTTGGTCACCGGCAAGTGCTGCCAGTGCTAGCAGTGCGCTCGCCCTGTATTTGAAAGCATGTAGTACATCGGCACTGAGGCCAGCTCTACCCAATGTCGATGATGCCGGGTCAATGTTGGGATCTTTGACTTCATGCGACGATGATCTTGGTTGCCAGAAAGGCTTGGGTGATTTGGCAACAGTATCGAACGACCGCTTCAAGATTTGAACCAGGGTCGGAAGTATCCTGGCATCAACTGCTGCAGACTGAAGTGCTTTGTTACTGGTGACGAGTTCGGCAAGCACAAGTGGGGATCGCTCCAACATGAATCGCATCTCGTCCTTTGCCGCAGGACTCGTTGCATATGCTTTCTTAGCTTGCTCAGAAGTTGGGCTGGAGTCTTCTATCATCTTCACGACGAGCGGAATGACCAGGTACGAAAAGTGCCTTTCACGCGTGGTGTCGGAGGGGTCGTTCAATGGCCACCGTTCGCCAAACTTCTTCAGTAGGGCCAGAAGCCAGCAAGCGGCCAGTCGCTCCCTCCCTTCGCCACGGCGTGCAATATACATCAACCAGATGAAAAGCGGGGACTCGGACTCGTCTGTTACAGTGCTACGGCCAGTAGGTCGTTGTACAGTTTCCACACTCGGCAGGCGTCCATAGCTCTCCATGGCCGAGGTCGAGTGCGAACCAAGAGCAGGCCATGACTTGATGTAGGGATCAGATTTACTTGTCATGGTCTGCACACGTGGTATTATTCTGTCCCAGGACGACTGTGATGGTCCGTTGTTCGCATCGTATGACGTTGACGTTCTGTCCTTGGGCCACCCAAACAGCTGTTGTATTGGTTGCGAGTAAAGAAAGCGCGCAGTGTAGAAGTGCGATTCTTTGACAATAGCTGATATGGCCTCGAGTACATCCGGCAGACATGACCGGGGCAGCAAGTCGCGCTGGGAGGGTTTGGGGTCAGCGTCCTGGGCGGGCTCATCCGTGGCAGCAGTGGCCGTCAGCCTGGTGGCTAAGATGTCGAGTATGCCAGCATCCACGAGCATCTTCTTCTGGCTGTCTTCCTGGCATGTTTTGACCAGCAGCTGCACGGTTGAGGCTATCTGCTGATTCGCCTTGATCGTGCCTGCCGGCTGGGCCAGTATCTCAGCAAGGTGCTCAATCACGGGCCTCGTGTAGATGTGCTCGCTGACGGCGGATGCGAGTGTTGACCTGGCAGAGGCATCCGACGTGTCTACCCAGGGTTTCTCTTGTGCCACAGCATCGGCGATCTGGTTCAGGGTCCTGATGGTGGTCGTGACGAGCTTGGCGGGCGTTTCGGTGCATCGTAGCGCTTCGAGGAGAGGCGGAAGGACGTTGCCTGCGAGCAGCGGCGCGACAAATGCGGGCCCACCTGTGGAGTGTATGCATCAGTCTTCAGGTCTTTCATGAGGTGGGTGGTCTTGGTAGTATGCGCTCACCGTTCGCAAGACTCCCTACGACGAGCGTGGCCTGGAAGCGCAACTCGTCTTCGGTCGTCCACTCTGCAACACTCCTCCGAGTCTCAGTGAATAGTCCCGAGCCATTGCCGTTGGCCTGGCCCCTTCTTCTCTTTCCTCCTTTGCGCGCCTCGGTCCGCAGTAAGTCTACGACAGGCTTGACGATGCCGTGTGTGACGGCAAGCTCCTTGCGCTGCTCGTGGCCGACAATCTCGTTTTTGAGGCTCTGGAGGGCCGCTACTTGGGCTTCCGGTGTGCTGGGGTTCGAAAGCTCGACGAGCGCTGGAGGGATGGAGGAACGGCCCATGGCGCAAATGGGCGCAGAGTTGTCGAGTTTGAGAGTGTGCTACAACGGGCTGGCGCGATTTGAAAGGTTGCACAACCTCATCAGCACGGGCTGCGGGTCGGGAGAAAGGCCAGGCTATTGGCGAAAGCAGTATTGTCAAGGCACAGCGCAAGCCCGAGAAGTAAGAGCGATCGATGTTCTAGATATTGCGGGGAGACGTCCGCAAGCAAGCTGAGTGTTACTGCTGGTGAGACATGAGGACACGAAAATCTGAGCCGAGGCTGAGGACTGCCGCTTCACTTTGTCAATAGGTAACAGACAAACAACGGGTTGTCGACTTTGATGCCGTTCCCAGCGCGACTTCGCCCTCTAACGCGTTCCTCGAGCAGGCGCAGCCAGACGTCACAATGCGCTCGGACCATCGTGGATGCGCTTCTCCACCTCCAAGAGGATTGCCATATGTTGTATTACACGCCACGCGAGCGCCACAAGCAGGTACAGAATCTTCGAATTCGTATATTCATTATGCATAGCTACATTATCCTAGTCGTAGTGATGCCCCCGCCCATGCCAATGCAGACGCATAGAAGTACAGTCCCATAACCAACCCACCCGTCTCCGTTAAACTCCGAAACCAGAGTCTTTGCCCAAACATATGAAATGTGTTGTTGAGTGTAAGGATGCCGAAGCATAGACGCGTCCAACATACTTCGGAATGAGGTATGCGACGTCTCCATCGAAAGCTACCAGAAGCTGCCGGGGATCGAGATGCGTTCAACAGGTTCTGGCATCTTGTCGTCCTGTTCCTTGCCGTTACCGCCTTCAGTGAGGATGACCACCGACACGCATGCTGCGTACGCTTCTCTGATCGCACAAGCCATGCACGTCTCTTTGATGTTAGCAACGATGGCGCTGTGACCGTGGTTTGCACACCAAGCTCGGGCGAACACTTCGTTGTCGCTCACACCCAAAGCCTCGATCGCAAGCACTTTCGTGACCTGTTCGTGGGCCGACTTGGTTGTACCGTTTGTAAGGGCGAGCGCTTTCTTGCCAGGGGAAGAGCGTGATGAATTGGGACGGGATATGCGGCCTGATTGACGGCCCCAGTCATGGATATCAACAAGTCCCGCATCGGTCTTGATAGGCTTGTACGCAAAGTCATAGAAGAGGACTGATCAGCGTCAGCAAAGAACATAGAGCTCACACCTCATATTGTTGCATACCATGCGGGCCTTGGTGGCAAGGGAAAGCATTGATGAAGTCGACATCGTATCGAAGCTTCATTGGCCAGCTCTCCCCGCCACAGGCGAAGAATATCGCTGCGTCGAATACTATGGGTGCCCCAGGAATGCGCTTCGATGAAGCAGGCTGTTCTTTGGAAGGCTGGAATCCAAGCTTTTCGATTCTGATCACGTCCGTAACATCGTCTGTGTCGGGCATAGGCACCTCGTAATCATCGACTGGGTAGCTTACTTCTAACGGACCCAGAGGATTTGTGCGTTCGCCCATGGACTCGACATCGCCCGGATCGAGCTTCGGATCAAGAGGCGCAAGCTGCTTGACCTTGACGCATTCTGTTCGTTTCAGGTCTGGTGTGTAGATGCAGGGACCAATCCAGCCCGCAATCTGATTGACACCTCGAGCAGCGCCCAATACTTTACCAACTATGCATTGCGAAGACCAGTAGGTATTCGCGCGGTACTGGAAGCCAGAGCTGGGTTGCATATGTGTCAGATACTTGAGAGCGTCACCTGTGTCGCGGTCACAGTCGATCAGACTGTTCATGATTAACCACGGGAGCGTCCTTCCTGGGAGTATGATGCCCGAAAACCATGACATGGCGTCCGCTGAGCGGTCTTCGAGCGCCTTCTCTTCACTGTCCTGCTCGTCGAGGACATAGTCCACTTCATCCATGTTGGGCCACTTCAGTGTCGTTGCAAACAACTTCAGGGCATCTTTCTGTCTCTTCTTGCTTCTCAGTTCGAAGCTAAATGTGCTCTGAGTGGACGACGTCCGCGTCTTCGTGATTGACATGTTTTCCAGCCAACGTTGCGCGACAGCCAAGTCCCATGAAATGATGGGAGGCAGCTGCATGATCAGCTTTCGCTTGGCCTTGTCACTATGCTCCCGCGATTGTATGCGCAGATGGAGCTCTACAGAGAGCAGGAGCTGATGGAAGAACTCCTGCTTCTTGACTTGATCCGGAGAGTCGAAGAATTTGGCTACGACCTGATTCTTGGGTAGTGAGAAGTCAATCCATCGGGGATTTGTCAAGACTATAACAAGGTCTGCGATCTGCTGCTCTATGCTGAAGTGAGGATTGCCTGTGAACTTTTCGGGATCGTCGATCAGGGTGGCATAGAGGTAGCGGTACATGTCTTCACGATCCTGTCATTAAAAATGTTAGGCCGCTTGAACCAAAGTATGCGGACAAATTGCACACTGACATCTTCGTTGAGACCGCTCTCCAACTTCTGCAGCCGGTCTAAGATCTGCAGGAGCTTGATCTTCCGCGGCTGCACGTCGCTCTCGAATTGCGTGGGCGGACAACTGCTTCCAGACTTGCTGACCCAGTAGTTCAGGGTCGTTGTACCCGCGCTTTTCCCAAACGCATACGCCATGCACGGCTGCTCCTGGGCCAGCCACGGGAATTGGCTGTCAGAAGCACCCGTCATGTTGAGTGACATCTCGCGATATGCGGCCTGCTGGAAGGATGCGCGGTCTGTTCTACTGAGGTGCTCCGACTCCATGACTGCATAGAAGCGATCGTAGCCTGGCGCATTCGGGATGGAATCCCAATAGCCCTTGAACGTCGACGCCCCCGCACTTATCAGCTCGTCGGCCTGTTCGGAGCTCAACGCATCGTCCTGCCTGAAACCGCTCGGCGGCCAGCGTCGCGACTTGCGAAAGTCCTCGAGCGGGGTCGGGTGCGAGTATGATTCGGAGCGTTTTGGCGCGGCGTACGGTCGGAATGGAACCATGTTACCCTCGCCTCCACTGGACGAAGGGCGTATAGGGTTGGGGTTGGAGCCATGGCGCGTGATGCGCGTTCGCGTTGTCACAGGCGTTGTTCGCGTCCTCTGTGGATGTGCTTGGACTGGCACTGCTGGTCCCAATTGTAGCTGACCAAGGCCGTCTGTGAGGCGCGCAACAGGCTGCTCAGGGAACGCGAATTGCATGGGCGTCGGCGGTACAGGTGCTTCTGGCAGCCGCAGACCCCATTTTGAATCGTACTGGTGCTGGTTGTAGTCCCAACGGGCGTATTCCGCGTTCATGTCTTCCGCATAGCAGTGCTCGTGGTTTACAGAGCTACGTGGGGTTCTGTTATGGCTGTAAGCTACCTCTGGAGAAGGCTCGGGAAAGCCGAGGCCGGGCATGGTGAGTGGTAAGGGGAGCTATAGCTCGAACCATACACGCGAAAGCATCTACGCGGGGTCTCGTGACGGCAACTTACTCTCATGATACTATGTCGCGCTCGTACCGCCAGCTTGGAGCGCAACCGCGTCTGCCGCTGAGCGAATGTGGAGAAGGAAGGGGGTTGGGGAGGCTTTGCGGTAGTGCGGGCACACGACCCCCGAGATGTCGTTGTGTATGGTAATGTGCTGAGCACGCAGGTGGGGGTGGTGAGCGGCTATAGTGGAGTATGAGAGGGATGTTTCAAGTCTGGTCTCAGTCGCTAAATCGGCGACGCATGTCATTCTGCCTCTTCCGTGCGCCCTGGAGCTCGACAGCCCCTCCGTTGTCGCTCCAGAGTATGCTCGGTAGGATGCAAAGAAGAACCATGGAATGTGGAGTGATAGCCTCACTTCTTTGGGGGAGCTGTGCTAAGGCCGACATGGGTGTGCTGGTGAGGGGCATATCATTTGTCCACGTTACTCACCCAGGATACAGTTAGCTGCTGGAGCATTTGGCACGCTTACGGGACGACCACCAGTCGAATTGTATCTTGTATTAATCGCATGCACAGTTAACGCTATCACTGTCCAATCACAGTGCCACACTTTGGCGTTAGTTCTGAACCTCTGCCCGCGATCCCATGCCTTCTGCGCAGCGATCATGCACTCTCCACCGGACGCCGGACGCCTCGTGCCGGGACCGCTGAATGCACCGCTAATGGGACTACCGTTATCAGCTGCCAGGCCAACTCACGCAGAGTGAGCCGCAGTAAGCCGGATCGATGTACTAAGACATCTGAATGCCCTATCATGAGTCCCCATCACGGCACGATCCTGCAACCATGTACCAAGAGGTATCTCGGTAAAAGCCTGCCCCTCTTTCATATCCAGCGGATGTGCATAGCCAATTCGTGTATCGCTCTACGTCTGAGCTTCGAGCGCCGCATTTCGGATAGCATGCACTCTGGCATTGCAACTAGCACGACCTCAGTTGCGGGATATAATGCAGCACAGTCGTGCCACGATGCTCGCAGCTGGGCAATTGCCTGAGAACATGAATGCTGGTCTCTCATCTATGAGTTCATTTGGTCGGTCTGATCCCCGGATGCTGCTCCGCTGGGGTCGGAGATCTGATTAGAGACAGGCTCTGAAGCCGGCTCCGGCTCCCTAGCCATGGCGAAGCCCTGTCCTCGCTCCACCAAGCCTTTGTAATAGTCCACGAGCACCTCCGGCTTCGGGACTATCCGCCAATCTAGCCGTCGCAGGAACTCGAGCTCTAGCAGGGCCAGCTCTCGCACACTGACGCCTCCAACTCTTGCATACAGGCTGTTGGTCCAGAAGCTGTCGCTCAGGCCCTTGGCTGCCACAGTTGCGGCCGTGATGAGGAAGCGATGCACTGTGAGACTGCTGATTGTGAAAGAGGGATACATGGCGCACAGCTTGTCGACATAGAAGACCATGGAGAGCAGGATCGGAGGCGACAGAGTGGCATGTATGATCAGGCGGGAGAGATAGTCACGCACAGAGATGCCCGGTGGCGCTCTGACTGGGTGTTAGCATGTGCTGGCTATGCCACGGTATTGTAACGCACCTGGAGTGGAATCTCGTCAGAGTCCCGTCCCGGAGCGGCTGCTCGTCGTTGATGCGCACGAGCTCCATGAGCATGTCGGAGATCAGGACGCCGAGGTCTTTCACATCGCACGTCTCGTACAGAAAGGGCATGACCCTCACGTTTGCGTCCTGGGGTCGCGCTCGCTTGGCCGGCGACGAGGGCACCTGCAAGACGGCGCTTTCTGCTTGCGGCACTGCGTCTTGCTCAACTACGGATCGTGAGCTCTCCTTGGACCGGCGCGGGCTCGGTGGTTGTGCATTCTGAGCAGGCGCGTGTGGCTGCGGATCCACCCGCACGTCTGGCTCGGGGGGCTCCGTGGTGACAGGCGCGGCGGAAGTCTCCTCCCGCGAAGCGTCTAGGGCAGGAGCAGCAGCCAGCGAGGCGGACCCCGACACGTTGTTGCTGGCCGTGTTGGCGGTGCTCTGCGTGGGCGGATGGTAGGTGGGAGGCAGCCCCGGCGGAGTGTACTGGGTGCCTGCGTCGACGTAACTGCGCTTGCGGGCCTGGGGCGACTGCGCAAAGGCGACCGCGGGCGAGGGGATGGGGATTGGCTTGGTGGAGGAGGTCGAGGTAGACGAGGTGACGTCGAAGCGCCGCGACGCCGCAGTCAGGGCGAAGCGGGGAGAGTGGGCGCTGGAGGACGTCGAGGTTCGTCGCGCGGCATGGTACGGGCGGGCGTGGAAGGCTGCTGAGGGGGAGGCGGGCGCTGAGATTGTCGGCGAGGACGAGGTGAGCATGTCGAGGCACACCGCAGCGGAGGGGCTCGAGCAGTGGGTTGGCGATGCTGGGGCTACGGTTGAGGAGGGAGATACCCGCAGCGGTTGTCCAAGACCGTCATAGTCGTTCGCGGGAGTGTCGTGGAGAAGGAAGACGGGGAAGCGAACGGGCGGCGGTGCTCGTCAGGCGTTGGAAAAGAAAGGCGCGATGCCGCCATCCATTCCTGGAGAGATCGAAGCTTGGCTTGGCTGTCGTCCCTTTCGCATACTCAGCACGTTGGCACTCTGCCGCCACTCATTGGACGGGCAGGCCCAGCGCACAGCACCCCTTCGCAGCCGGCAGCGATGCATGACACACCGGATGCATTTCTGTGGCTCTGTCCCTTGTGGCGCGCAGCTGGCCCATCTCACCGCGTCGCAGTGTGCGCCCAGCGAAAGACGGCGCTGGGCAGCCCACTTCGTCATCGGCAGTGCTGCCGCCCTCGAATGCGGACTAAGCCCTGTCGTGGAGCCCGTTATCGCCTCCGACTTGACGAGCCTGCAACACCATGGAAAATTTCACACATGTTAGCTCCCGGATATCCTAGCCTGTACCACTGTCCATGTCCCAGACTAGACGCCGGGAGCCGCAGTCCACCGACAACGTGTGCTGTTGTGCCCTACTGATTGCTCAGGCCGCAGGTCACGAGCTCTGCAGCTCTCGCAGGACGGCCCGATATCACGATACCCCAGAAGCGTCGACCGTCGTGATATCGGCGAGAATTACCTGGAGCGCTCTGGAAACGGACGAATAGCACGTCGGATGACTCGGGCGTTAGCATGCTTCAGCTTGCGCAACCACTCATGTAGAACTTGTTACGTTCGCATTGATCATGATAGAGGAACATCACTAGAAAACAGCATTGAATTCCCACGTCAATAAGTACCGTCACAAACACCACTACCTCGTCACCTCTTCTTCTCCTGGGTATATGACTGTGGTGCCTCCAGCTCCGCGGCGAACTCCTGCCTTCCTGGCGCCGGCGAATGCAGTTCAGCAATAACAGGCTGCGAAGCTTTCTGGTCGTTGAAGTACTGCACGCCCGTACCCGCGCCCATGCTCATATGCGGGCTGGCATTGCCCATGTGCGGACTAGCATGGCTCATATGAGGGCTGGCATACGGCGGCAATGGACTGCCAAAGTCCTGTGCATACGGGCTTTGCGGTGTCTGCGGTGGTTGCGGGAACGTCGACTGTCGATGGTGTGGCGCCATACCCAACTCTGTATATCCACCCCCTACGCCAACGGGCTTCAAGGTCGCTCCATCGTCGTGGCGTTTGACCACTTCCTTCAGCGACTTCGAGCGTCCCACGAAAAAGAACAGCGCTCCACAAAGTACGAGGAAGAGTACGATGCCCACTGCTATCCCGATGATGACTGTGGTCGATATCTTATGTCCTGACTGTGAATTTGGCGACGCAGACTCTGACGGCGAGGCACCTCCTTCCTTCGGCATCGGCTTCCCTGGCTCGACTTCGAATGTTGCAGCCTTCGCAGAATCGATCTGACCTTGCAACGTTTGTGTCGCATTTGGGTTGATTGCACCAACCATGAGCTCATGCTTACATGACCCCTGCGCCGCGCAATAGAAGAAGATGGGCTCGGTGCTATTGATGGTGATATTGTAGCGTGTTATCTGTATATTCATCAGAACTGAACTGCGTGCTAGGGGCCGAACTTTCAGATGGATGCATACGTCCGCGTTCGAGTTGACAATTTGCGTCTGCGACCAGAAACCCACTTTGTCGCTATGCGATTTTTCGTACGGCACGCAAGCCGAGCCGTATTCTGCCTGAGCAACCGAATGGTCGGGGGGATAGAATTCAAAGGTCACAATGTCGCCAACAGGTACATTGAGCAATTGCTGAGGCGTAAACCTGAAGCCACCTGCTCCGGCCTTGACCAGATGCACCTTGGGGACCGCCTGAGCTTCGACAAAAGGAGTCAAAGCGAAGCCAAACGCTATCGCTGCTCTCCCTAGCCATGAACGAGCCATGGTCTTGTGATATAGTCGAGGCACCGGTTGATGGTCGGAGGAGGCAGCACTATGTAGATCGATCACTAACAGAACGAATGACGAGATAGACTGAATAACTTCAAACAAAAGAACAAGCGAGTGACGTGAAAAGAAGACACTTTCCGATCAAGGACCATGGTCGACGGGGCACTCTTATGAAATTCTCCTGTACGCCATGTCCGCTGATAGTACGACGCCACCACGACGCCTCTCACAGCCTCACGGGTAGCTGCCGCCAGACCGGTCTGTACGCCATGTTTGCGGTACCAAGGGGTTCACCAGTGCTACGAGTGAGTCGGATGACATGTTCAGATACATGTTGTGTGCTGTGAATAGCACGCATTGGGAAATTTCACTACGTTCTGTCCGGAAGCTGTCCGGAAGTGGTGTCTCGAGAACATGGCACATCGTTCTCCATCACAAAAGAAGGCCCAAGTGGAATGTGGCTGATGCGTAGATTTCCACATCTCGGCAAGTTCAGTCCATCACGATAGAGAAACAATGATGAACATTCGGCCAAGCACATCAACCAAATGCCATATCCAAGGAATTGCACCATGCCCAATTCTTCTCTACAACCCTCAGCCCCTTCACTTCTCAGTCAACTCTCCGCATCCAGATATCTCAATCGTCCTTTACGCACAACGACAGCGAGTCGAAAAGGGGGTAAACATGCCATCTCTAGCTCGCGAACGCTTTTATTGCCGCGCCGACAAAGATGCTGTGGCCAGCTGAAGATGCATCGTCGTCTCGCACGCCCCGGACCCACATTTAGCTCGAAGCGACATCGTGGGACTTGGCATCAGGAGAAACAACGACAATACGAAGGAGTTCGTTCTTGGTGATGCATCATACGCCCTGCCATCAGCGTTGCATGCCCTAGCTAGAAGTATCCAAACGTATTGATACCGTACAGATTTCATTGAACTATAGGATGAGGTACTACAGAGTACTATATCAAGAAAATAGATGAGCACTGCTCAGTGGTTGTAGACTACACGAGTGCAAGACTGTACATCGGATTGTAGACGGGGCACTATATTATTCCCAACAAAAACTTTCTGAGCTCGCTGCGCTGGGTCACTTCCACAAATGCACACCTCGCAAGCTACGCCATCAGACTACAAAAGCAATGATTCACGATAAGAACTGCGGAAAATAACGACAAGGCAACAAGAACACTGTCATTAGTAGCCTGGTAATGCCAGTTGGCGACAGGATCATCTTCACTGAGCGCGACGCGGACCATATCGCAGCCGTACTTGGCCACTTCTCAGCACGAGAGAACTACCTTGATCCCGACCTGAAGAGCAAGTTCAACGGTCCGAGAATGTGCGTTGAACAATCGCTGGGTAGCTGCCGACAAGTCATCTAAACTGGTGGTATCAGAACGAAGCAGGCTTGCACATGCTGCACAATCCGCAGGATCAAATGTGGGCTTGACAGGAATCCTAGTATGCAAGCTTATGAAGTGTTACGCTGTAAGCATGGTTGACGATACGTGGAGCCGAAGGTCGAGGAGGATGACGCTAGCGATGTCGAGGAATGGGAGTTGAATCATTGTTCTTATGCGTCGCGGATAAGGGATAGGATATCAAAGGAGAGGACGCTGTACCGTCTCGAGATTCACCACTAGCCCATCCAAACAGTCCATGATTGGGGCGATCGATGTAAGTCTTCGAGAGCCACATTCACAACGTTAGTTACATACTGACTTAGCAATAGACTACTTTCGATGTAAACCATCCGCTTTTAGCATCTACCCAAACTACCCATCGTGTGCGAGGCACTGCTGCGCTGCAAGGCGAAGAGGAGGGACTGCAAGTAACCCCTACTTCCAATGCACACGCCTCGACGCGATGGAAGTTGTTGGTGGCCCCTCGGATGCAGAGGTCATCGTGCCTGTTCTACAGGATGTTCCAGCTTCGTTTGAGCAGTCTATGAACGGCGCTCCACCCCGAGCGCCGCTCCAAGAATCTTCATCGCCATCTGCAAATGTGCAGGCCTCATCCCAAATTGGTCGACAAGTCCCTGTTGTTGGCGAAACATGCGCACCCGCCGCTATCCATACATACCAGCCTCGTCCTCGGGCAGTACACATACGCGGACGACAGGACCAGGAGATGCCTGTCACCAAGCAACCCAAGGTCGGCCGTGAACCTGGATATGGTGCAGCCTCTGAGTCCCTAGCACACCTCATCAGATCACAACACAAACTCAAACCATATCTCGAGCTCACATCCGACTTCTGAGATCACGAGACACCGTTCTTCATACCAAAGCAGCTGCAGATACCCAGCATACACGCTGCGTGGGACTCGCTACGACCAGGCGGTCGTCGCGACGCATACCACAAGAACGTGGCACCTCCACAACCGGCAACAAACTCGCCACCTAGTCAGTCATTTGATCGTACGAGGGCCGCATCGTTCCACCGCGACTATATTGAAAGTTCTGATGCTGGTCACTCCTATCGGCGAGTCAAAGATGTCGCGCAAGATATATACAAGTTGCGTCCTAAGTTTGACGACTCCGGTGTGCTTCGCGCAAAGATGAGTACTAGTCGCCAATTCAGTCTGCAGTGCCGTGAAAACGCCATTGTTCTCGTGGCGAGGACGCTGTTGTCTTCTCGCAATTTCAAGGCTGTGATACCTGTGCGCATCGAGTTTGCTCCGTTCCAGCCGAAAGCCACCGCAGCGACACATTACGCGTTTCTCATAACGACCAAGGGCGGACTTCTTCAGAAGATTCTTCCTCTGGTCGTATGGATACTCGGATCGGTCCCAACACCAGCCATGCCCAAGCGTACTTCGTCGAGGAATGTGTATATTTGCACGCCAGCTTGGGACAAGGACATTTCTGCATTCGATCCCATCTTCAGCAAGTTTGCTGAGCTCCCGATACTTCGAATATGTGATGTTATCATGGCTGATATAGGAGATCGGAAAGAGTTTTACTGGCCGGCGACTGGTGTGTGGGACCAGCGCCGATACTCTGAAGTGTGGGAGCTTGGAACCAGGCTGGAAGATATGGGATCGGCTCTGAAATTGCCGACGCAGAATGTGTACCATGGAGAGCGGTGGCGCGTAGGGGACGTTACCGGCAACTAGGACCAGTACGCCACTCTTGCGGTACTTACCACCAGAATCGAAGAGGTCGCTGGCTCAATTACGTTATCGAGAGCTCCACCTCACGAGCCCTTCATTGTCATCAAGCTTAGTGACTTCACCGTCACCCATGTCTCCGACGTCACAATCTATCGACCTGGCCACACTGTGCCACAAGAAGATACATATGTCAACGAAGGCGTCCTGGTCAGGCTTGAAGATGCAGCGACGGACAAAGGCTCGGCCGACAACATGGATCAACACGCAATGGATGGAAGAGCATCATGCCTTTCTTTTGTGTCGTGTGTGCAACCACCAACCCGAGATTCCGATTTTTGCTATGCCTACTTAGCAATGTTACGCAAGATGTATGCAACACTTTCTATCAACACACTGCGAACATTGAGTGGTAGCAGCAACATAGAAGCTTAATGTTTCGGAATCATACGGCAACAGGAATTCGTGTTCAAGAAGCCTCTCGACTTGGGTCCCGTCCGCAAACTACGTCACATTTTGACCAAGTACAAGTGCTGGGTTATTGACGTTGAGTTCTTGACCGTCAAAGGTGCCGCACCGATTCCTGTGTCGCTGTCCATCCGGGAGATATTGACGGATAGAATCATCGTCACCACAAACGTCAACTACAACTCAATGTCCTTGCAAGACCTAGAGGATGCTGTGACAGCGCATCAGGTCCGCCACAATAGTGGTAAGATGTGTTGGTTCCATCGTAAAGAATACGCTGCAAGGCACTACAACGATAGCAAGACGAATAGAATGTCGCTTGCTATGATTGGAGACATGCTGCGAGACGCTGGCTTTGATCCCTCCACACATTGAATCTTCGGCTGGTACAGTAGCCTCGACATGACCGTCTTCAGTCGGGCTTTGGAGGGCCACTCGCACATCTTTGACTTTACGCCATTCACGGAGCTGGTCACACTTCTCGACGAGCACGGCGTCAATTGCTTGCAGCCCGTCAACGTCGCGGTCCAGTTGAGGAAGTGCTCGAATCTCGCAAACGTGCGCCTGTGGGATGTGTACCATACGTTGTTCCCTGACAGCTCGATGAAGATGCACCGCGCAGACAACGATGTCCTAGCAACGACTGCGATATTTCGGCGCCTGCTGAAGGAGATGGACTCGTGGAGTGTATGAGGGTTCGCTGAGGAGGGTGAGGACATGTTGTACCAGTTTCTTCCTCGTCGTGTCTATCCTATAGTGCACAGACGATGAAAAATCTTTCGTACTTATCTAGTATCGCTGGCAGGCGCGAGAAATTCCGGTAGAGGCTGGACATGTTTCAGTCCTGGTCTGCAGCAAGCATACAATTACCAACAGGGCAACGCTGGCAGGCGCAAGAACCTTGGTAGAGGCTGGACATTTTCAGCCCGTTGAACTGAGCGAGCAGGCGGTGCTGGCAGGCATCGGTATATCGCAGATGTTGATGAATGAAGAGAGATACTTTCCGACGATAGATGTAAGTGGGACGTCTTGTTTGTCTTCTGGCGTGGCTCTTGAAGTTTGGGAAGTTGCCATGACCTCGACTAGCAACTACATCCTCTCATCCTCCACATCCTCACTCCTTACCTCCAACCCCATCCATACACGACGCGTTCCAACGCGTTGATTACTGCTGATACAATGGCAGGGGTACCAGTGACTCCAGCCTTCATCGCTACCAGCAACGCCACGGATGCTGTTCTCCGGCCCATATTTGTGCGAAGCAACTACGACAATCTGACTGCGTTCCGCAGGCACATTGTGGACCAACTGAACGCGGTCGAGAAGGCACAGGAACAACAAGCCCCACCCCCAGGTACCTTGTTGTTTTCATGGCGCGCCATTGGTGCCACCCGCAGTCGAACTTCGCGCAACACTGTCGCGTACGAAGTGGCAGGGCACATCTTCTTCCACCGCCAGAACACCATCACCCTGCGGACCTTACCAAGCCAAGCCAACGCTCCGGGTATGGCCAGGTCTCCAGTCGCCCCTCCAGGCGGCCCTCCTCCTCCAGCAGTCGTTCCCATCCATCAAGTCGGAGCAGTAGCCCCAGTTCCAACCGCAGTAATCAACCCGGTCCAAGTCGCAAATCCAGTCGCACACCCAATCGTGACCGCCGCCACGAGGGGTGTTACTGGCTCATCAACCATCACCGCAACTGCATCAGGCTCAGCGACTTCGGCGGGTGCCTCCTCGGCTTCCAATTCAATCGTGACCGCCGCCACGGGCGGTGTTACTGGCTCAGCGACTTCGGTGGGTGCCTCCTCGACTGACAATTCAATCGTAACCGCCGCCACGGGCGGTATCTCAGGCACTGGCTCGTCAACTATCGCCCCAACTACATTGGGCTCAGTGATTTCAGTGGGCGCTACTTTGACTACGAGCACTTATATCCTTTGCTATGCAATTGACGAAGGAAAATAATATTTACCGATGTATGTATTTTAAGTTGCCCTACTTCATTCTCAACTCACATAGTGGCCGCACGGAACAGCAGTGTTGACGTGCGTAGACGTACGATGTGATTCGAGGAACTATTCAAGAACAAGAAAGGAAAAAGGAAACAAGGAGATGACACCGCGCTTCGACTACACGACCTCCTCTCACATCCAGTATCGCTACACCACTTCTCTCTCTCCCTCGTCACACCCTCTTCATAGGACTTCGAGGACTCTTCGGCACTGGGCTACTTACGCTGAAATACCCCAATGGCGGACCCTTTGGACTCCTCAAACCCCCTCCAACATCACCACCGCCTATAATCGGCGGACTCCTCAGCGCGGGCGGCACATCGTCCGCGCGACTATAGGCCTGGCTCCTCTTCTCGTACTCTGCTTTCTTCTCAAGCAGGAGGTTTTGCACGTCAGGCAAATGCTCCTCGAGCATGGTGTCGAGCGTATCTTGCGGGGACTTGATGAGGTTGCCGAGTTTGCGGCGGAGTTTGCGTTGCCGGCTGGGGTCCCAGACAAAGTGGGAGGATTTGACGAAGATCTGGGAGTGCTGTGAGGGCATCGGTTAGTATATGTGACGAGCTGTTGTGGTGGTGGGAACGGGTAGGAAATCAAAGACTTACAGCGTGGTACCAATGTTGGATGGTGTCGTCCGTTGCGCGTTTGATTGCTTGGACAGAGGTATCTGCTACGAAGCCGATGAGGCATTCGACTGTTGTGCCGTCGTCGGTGCAGCTTTCTGCGCAATTGGTAAGTCTCATGATCGTCTTGTTGTTTGCTGTGGTAAGCTGACCATTGTTGCTGAGAAGGTCGACGAGGCCAAGGTAGGCGTCGCCGATACCCATGAAGAAGACTTGTGTTGCTTCGGAGACTCTACGTCATCATCAATAGGTGGCCCGTTCATGTCTAGGTCAGCGTTACTCACTCGAGGTAATTATCCCAGATGTATGATGCCATCTCTCGTGTCTGGAAAGCTCGTGTGGTGGAGTTGTCTGATTTCACATACCCCTCTTCGGGCTAGAATATGTCAGTACCATACCAAAGATTTGTAGAGTGTGCGACATACGTCTTCAACAGCAACGAGTTTTGGAATGTTGACATCAATGACCTGGAAGCCATTCTCAATAGCCCAATCAATATACCTCTTGGTTACATCAGTCTTCGGATTCAAAGGTCAGCGTTATTTAGCGCGGGACTGTACGACTACTTACGAGCCACGTGTTGTGAAGTTCTCTTCTTCCAGTAATCGGATCTGGGTTATCACGGAAGCTGGGCGGATCGTGGAATATTACTAAGTGTGGGTAGCGACCCTCAATATCTGGCCTGCGTTGATTAGCACGGATGGAGAAAAAGCAACTAATGCAGACTTACGTTGCGATCACATTGTGCTCGAAAGTCTGCGCCAGGCCAGCCTTGCTGATTTGCAGAGGTGTCATAATGTGCTCCTGTGCGAGTCGCAAGCTCTGCCATTCCCTGATAATCTCGTGCAATCGTGATGTATCTTGGTAGCCTGGGTCGGACCTGTCCAGATGCTTTGGATACAAGCATTTCCAGTATTTCGAATGTTGCCTTTTGATCTGTTCAATCGTGTGCACCGCGCTGTCTTTTGGCGCGGGCAGATCTTGTTCTAACCGGTCTGGTGGCTCAAGCATAAGCACTCTCGTGACTGCCAATGCTGAACGAGCGATGGATCGCAGGTTGTATCCTCCTTCGAGACATACTGCGAGCTTGCCTTTTGCCAACCGCATAAGCATATGTGTCATGTGGCCATAGCATGCGGGAGTTACGTGACATCCACCCAGCAAATCCCCTTCTGCAGCATCGAAACCAGCTGAGATGATAACAAGGTCAGGGTCAAACTCAGTCGCGATGGGCATTACAATTTCTTGAAATGCATAGATGTACTCTGCATCGCCCATACCGGTTTCAGCCCAGGGAATGTTAACATTCTTGCCCTCACCAGCGTCCTCACCACAGTAGTCCAGGTTGCCATCGGGAAGACTTGGATAGAAGGTTCCGTCGAGGAACACGTGTAGTGAGATGTAAAGCACGTTTGGATCGTTGTAGAATGCGTGTTGGATGCCGTTACCGTGGTGGACATCCCAGTCGAGGATCAGGACCTTGCGGCAAGTTTCAGGATACTCTCGCTGGCATGCCCGCGTTGCTATTGGGACGTTGTTGAAGATGCAGAACCCGGAAGGCTGATGGCTCTCGGCATGGTGACCCGGAGGACGAATGATAGCGATAGCATTGCGAACAGCGCCTTGCACTACTGCTTTGCAGGCTTCAATAGCGCCGCCTGCCGCAAGCTTTGCGCACTCGTATGTCGAATGATTGAAGTATATCGAGTCTAATTTCTCAGAATGATATTTGAGCTCTTCTGCTGTCATTGCTGTGATCCATGTTAGTCAGCTCCGCAAAACTGACCGTATAGAAGTCATACCTTGCAACGATTCCACGAAGTCATAGTGTGCTTGCGAATGTATCATTAGAATCTCCGGTTTGGTGGCGGCACGTATGGCAATTCTCCAGCAATGCTCTTCTGTCTGGTCGTCCTGGGAAGCCCCCGATGATCCGACCAAGCCCGCTTGCCGGATTTCTTCAAAGATGGAATGTATGCGGCGTGGATCCTCAGGATGAATGTCATTCGCATTTAGAGACATGCTAGGAAGTTCGGCATGGAAACGCATGCGAGAGTCATATACCAGCCCAGTCCTTGAACTTGCATAGGGGAGGACCGCAGCCCTAGGTCGCGGTGCGATGCGCACTTCAGGGCTTGCTCGGCGCTTGGGCAGCGGGGGCGACATTTCCATGTCGTCGTCCTCGTCGGATGACGGCGCTGCATGTTTGCTTGTAGATCTCGGTCGCGCGTTTGGTTGCATGAGAGTTGAGGCTTTGGACGGACTGTGGAATGGTAGTGGTTCGTTCCTCAAGTGAGAAGAACTTTGAAGTCCTAGCTTGGACGGGTCCACGGTGATTGGCAAGGGCTGGCCATTCAACTCTGTTGAGGCCAGTATAGAATCCTCGTCCGCCATGGGAAAATCCTCACGCTCCATGGCATCCGCGGCACCCATAAAGCGGGCGTTGACGCCACGCTCCATCCCGCTGCAGTCCGCTACCTGGGTACCTCTGTTAGTGTGGGTAGATGCCGTGAGGATTTCGAGGTGCTGCAACAAAGTGAAACGTGAGGAATATTCACGTGAACCGTGGGGATACAGTGGAAGCTATAAGGCCAAACAGCATTCTGCTTAGCACGTTTGGTACAGAGACAATAGTTTACTGCGGTAAGGAGCACTAAACATGTATCAAACCCGAAATTGAATTGCGAGGATCTGGCAATACAGACATTAAGTGTAATTGCCAGAGGGTTCTTCACTTACTCTGTGCAGAATCACCGCATTGAGATGAGTTTGTTGAAGAGGATGATTGGAGTCAAAATCTCAGAAAGAGAAAATGCCTCTGAATTCGCTTTCACTTTCAATCCTGTTGCGATATGTACAGCTAGCTTTTGATGGTGTTTGCAAAGTTTGGGCCTGTGGCGTATGTCTATAGCGATGTGAGTATCATCCATGTTGCTCATGCAGCTTGGAGCTCTTACTTCGCGAGGATACGGATCTGGCTCCAGCCAGAAAGTCTCTCAGGACTGTAATTACCTCCAGATATATGACGTATCCTAGCTCAGAGGAACTCTAGGCTAGCTGGCAGGTAAAATAAGGTAAAGGTGCTGCGCGTGTGTATGGCGGTTTGATGGACTCGACAACACCACAAGGAGCCACAATACTGATGACTAAGCCATGCCAAGCCGCTACTGGCAACCTATCAACTTCACGACGTCTCAAGCTGGCCTCTTACCAAAAGGTTCCTAGAGAGTGTTTATAATTATAGAGTCTATCGCCATTATATCATAGTAGTTTTTGCTCCGCTTGTACGAAGTTTCTGATGCGACTGGCGGAACCTTCAGACCACATTCGCAAAACCCGGATCGGCCAGTTCGAGCAGATCAAGTCAAACCTGTGACCACTGGCGTGTATACCAGTTCGTCAGAATGACCAGGCTTCAGGTACTAGAGTACTGAAGCTTTCGTTGGACGGGATTGCTTGTGAGCTGCGCATCGCATTATGATGATCAAAGCAGACTCGTACCCATCATGGATGAGAAGCGCTGTATCCTGTTCATGAAGAGCTCTATTGTCACACGGCATGGTGTTGATGTCAAATTCTTATTTCAACTCGCTTCATTTGGCACACATATTGCTCGCTACGGGTGAACACTCGTCAGACACGGGTCAGACAAGAATCAACGTGTGCTGAGATCTAAGGACGAATTTCGACGCCTTTTCAAGTTCAAACATTGCATCCAGACGCCATCCGAGGTCTCATATCCCAGGGCACAGCCGTCGCTAGCCACAAAGCCGGGAGCCTCGTTTTTCCGACTCTTCACCCGTTTCTCCCCGTTCCCCACCCCGTATGTTCCTCACGCGACCCCAGGTTCCTGCAATTCTTCTACAAGCGAGGCTAGTACATGGTGGGCTCCCGGGAACTAACGTACCTGGAAGACTTGATCCGCATGAGGAGATATGCAGGTGCACGAGGTGTCTCGGGAGCTAGCCGCTATGTGCACGCTAGGGATTGACGGCGACCAGGGTATGGTCGGATCAGAGGATGGTTGGGATCGTTTGCGCTGGAAGTCGCTGTACAGTGTGGGTTCAACGCAGTTTACAACGTATTTCACAATGGAGACGATGCATCATATAGTGGAAGTGTGATTGTTGTGATGTTTCTTTCATTTCATTTCATGTCTAACGTAATACATTTTGTTGCTAGCATCAGTCGATTCTGGCAGCCTTTGTGAATCGGATTAGGTGAAGAAGCGAATCTTAGAGTTTAGGCATGGCCTGGCTCTGTCCTGATTCCTAGGCGTTACCATCGACCTTGGCAATGTAGACCAAAAGGTCGAGGACACGGCGGGAGTAACCCCACTCGTTGTCGTACCAGGAGACGAGCTTGACGAAGTTCTTGTTGAGGGAGATACCGGCCTTAGCGTCGAAGATGGAAGAGCGGGTGTCACCGTTCAAGTCAGAGGAGACGATCTCGTCCTCAGTGTAGCCGAGGATACCTGTTCTTGTTAGAGGGAGGTTCATGTGAGCTTCGTTTGAATACACATACCGTTGAGGGGTCCGTCAGCGGCGGCCTTGACGGCCTCTTTGATCTCGTCGTAGGAAGCACCCTTCTCGATGCGGACAGTCAAGTCAACAACGGAGACGTTAGAGGTAGGGACACGCATGGACATGCCAGTGAGCTTGCCGTTGAGGTCGGGGATGACCTTGCCGACAGCCTTTGCGGCACCGGTGCTGCTGGGAATGATGTTCTGAGCAGCGGTACGGCCACCACGCCAGTCCTTGGCCGAGGGGCCGTCAACGACCTTCTGTGTGGCAGTGTATGAGTGGACAGTGGTCATGAGGCCCTCGACAATGGTGAACTTGTCGTGGATAACCTTGGCGAGAGGAGCCAAGCAGTTGGTTGTGCAGGAGGCGTTTGACAGAACCTCGATGTCGGACTTGTAGGTCTCGTTGTTGACACCCATGACGAACATGGGCGCATCGGCGGAGGGAGCCGAGATGACGACCTTCTTGGCGCCTCCCTTCAAGTGAGCCTTGGCCTTGTCGGTGGTGGTGAAGACACCGGTGGACTCGACGACGTAGTATGCGCCAGTCTCACCCCACGGGATGGCACCGGGATCCTTCTCGGTGTAGAAGCGGATGGTCTTGCCGTTGATGGTCAGGTTGTTGCCGTCAACCTTGATGTCGCCCTTGAACTGGCCGTGGGTGCTGTCGTACTTGAGCATGTAGGCCTGGACGCGTTAGCTTGATTTCGGCGACGACATTTAGAGATAGGAGCTCTGGCTCTGGGGCCAATGCATGATGGGAGTGCTTACAGCGTAGTGGGGCTCAATGAAGGGGTCGTTGACGGCGACGATCTCGACATCGTTGTGCTCGATGCTGCGGCGCTGTCAGCACGAAAGCTCAGAGTGTAGCTTCCAGAAGAGATGAACTCACGCATTGCGGAAGACGATACGACCAATGCGGCCGAAACCGTTGATACCGACCTGTTGTGAAGCTGTCAATGGCTGTTACAAGCTCTAGCGGGGTAGGGGAGCTTACCTTGACAACCATGATGGATAGACTCTTGTGCTGGAATGTAGGTAAGTGGTGATGTAGGAAAGAGCTGGGTCCTTGATGGGGCGCTCACTATTTATGGACAGTGGATGGGATTGAGGTGTTAGGAGGAAGAATTTGTTGTAGGCTGGGAAAGCGCGGTGTTTGTTGGGTCTGCGGTGGGGTGAGGAGCGGGGCAACACTTAAGTAGCAAAGACCTGAGGACGTCACAAGTGTTAGGTTCTTTTTCTGCTGTAATCTGATATGCAGCACGGCCGGGCTCAGTAATTTACTCTAGGGTCCTCCCACACATCCGGCCGGGTGCTGAGACCTTGGATCTGGGAGCGCGCCTGCAACCGAGGGCGTGCCTAGATCGTGAAGGACATGCGGAATCAGACGGAGGGCAACGCGCGCAGCTCGGATACGTTCACACTTGCATTGAGCAGCAAGCCCGAGGCTTTCACAGCCTCTCGGTGCTCTTCACCTCTTACCTCTTCTACACTGCACCGCACTCTGGCCAGCGGTTGCAGCTGTATCCTTGCATATTTGCTGCATATTTGCTAGCTTGGCTACTTGCGACAGAGCACGCCCACCCACTCGACCTGGCAATCTT
The DNA here is from genome assembly GCA_003501895.1 of Phaeosphaeria sp. A1 3.1a. Lineage (NCBI taxonomy): Eukaryota > Fungi > Ascomycota > Dothideomycetes > Pleosporales > Phaeosphaeriaceae > Phaeosphaeria > Phaeosphaeria sp. A1 3.1a. The sequence continues at coordinate 37,503 of QVXC01000203.1, forward strand.
GTCCCAGGTTGCCGCTTACGAAAAAGTTCTGCGCGCGTATCGTAATGCTTCGTGTTGGTGGGATGACACGCTCTGCTATCAAAAGCACTTGCATACAGTACGTGCTCACGGGCCGGAATCCACGGTTGCAGGGCTTTTTGGTCATTCGATAAGATAAAACAAAGCGCGCCCCCCAGCGGGATCGGACTAGGCGCGAAGGCGAGCATTTGTGTGACCACTGAGATTTGCATCGCCGAGTCAACGACACCATTGTTGAGGGTGGTGGTGAGGCGTAGCGTAGCGCATCCGCGGCCGACATCTCCAGCTGGACGAGGATTAGCTAAAAGGGAGCCAGAACCTCCACATGATCTGCTTGTGCCACCGCTGAATGCATAGCTGCTCAAGGTACCTGCATGAGGGCAGTGGCGAGGAGGTGCTCCGAAAGATAGTCCGGAGATTTGTAAAGCTACGAAGCTCGAGCTCGAGCTCGAGCTCTGCAGCTGTCGAAGCTCCACGTCGATGATGCCATACACAACAACGAGGCTGTGGCCCAAGCGCCAGTTCAACGAGTTCGGAGTACTGTGATTGTTCGGCTGCGCTGCGTCGTGGACAGAGTCGGAGTCTTTCGAGGAGCTGTATGGGTTCTGCCTCACATTTATCGTCATATTTGCAAGACGTAAGCTCTCTGCAGTGCTGCTAATTCTCGAAACGCTCGCTTTCGGAGACATGGCAGATCATGTGATCAACTCTACACATCAATATTTCTATCTCTTATGAGTCTGTAGATACCTAGATACATACATGTGTGCAGCAGCATCACTCTTGATTGATGTAATGGTACTTCGCGATAGAAAGTCTCCAACTGCAGTCATGCGCGCCAGACGCTGTACAACCTGGATGCATCTGAGAGATTTTGCGAGCGTTTGAGTACTTAGCATATGGGCAAGCCATTACTGCGCTGGTCTACATATTACACTCTAACGTCTTCATTCTAATCCAACACATGCGCAAGCATTTGTTCGTCCAGTTCCTATGTTCACGCGAGAGACGACGCTGTTCAGACTCGATGGCTCGACGCGGGGTCCTGGAAGTCATAGCTGACTTCCAGATTCATACAACAGCCAAGCATAACAACGACCTGGGTGAGCAGTTCGAGTACTGCTGAATGATAAGCTCTAGCATCGAGACGAGCACTGTTTAAAAGAAAAAAAAATATCCAGTCCCGCGTCGCAGGTGAAGCTGCCGAGGGCAGGATGACTAAGGCGAATAAGTATCATGCCACTGGCCCATGTCAATCGTGGTCGCCTTGGCATTCGACAGCGACCTCATTTTCGCGAATTGCTCCTTGTGCCGACCTCTACCCATCACCACCACCAACCCATTGGCAGCTGCACGTCCCTCGACGGGAATCTCCTCCCTTTCTTTTCCATTTTCGACAATCTCCACTCCACCCGCCGCCGCCATGCTACGCTCCTCCCTCCTCAGGGCTTCGCGGAGCTCGGCTGCCGTCATGCCATCCGTCGCGACACGCACAGCGCTCCCCAGGGCTGCCCCCGCCGTTTGCCAGCTCCAGCAGGCTCGCCAGGCCCACGCCATCTCCAATCCGACTCTTGCGAACATCGAGAAGCGATGGGAGGACATGCCTCCCCAGGAGCAGGCCGACTTGTGGATGTCGCTGAGGGACCGCATGAAGGTGGACTGGAAGGAGATGACCATGCAGGAGAAGAAGGCTGGTACGTACCGCCGTTGGGGTTGTGTCTATGCATTGCGCGGTGTCGCATGACATGGCGGTTCTTGTGGGAGTGGCTGCTGAACCAATGCGTCACATCCGAAGCAATCACAAACCACTCAAGGTCATCCATCGATAAGGACCGCATGCTAACTGCACACCGTCCTACAGCATACTACATCGCCTTCGGTCCCCACGGTCCCCGACGACCCCCGCCCCCGGATGAGGGTCGCAACGTCTTCCTCCTCTCCTCCGGTGTCATCTTTGCCGCCTTCGCCATCTTCGCTTTCACGCGCATGTTTGCGAGCCCCATCCGCCCCCGCACCATGACCAAGGAGTGGCAAGAGGCCTCTGAGGAGTACCTCAAGGTAAGTCCACGCATAGCCAGACCCACCTGAAATCCGCATGCTTACACGTAGTAGTCTCAAGGTTCCGAGCCCATCACCGGCTACAAGGGCATGTTGGTCCAGTCCAAGTCCGAGAAGGACCTGCCCGCTGGCCAGAAGCTCAACGACGAGTAGAAGATTCCATAACAAGCATCACAGCATCCACCACAAACCAATACCGATACCTCTTTTCCTTGGGTCAACATTTACTTGGTACTGTCTGTGTGCAACATACAAGAAGACTGGGAGGGCTACGAGATGTCATATTAGTCCTCAGTGTACAGAATTTAGAGGCATTTTGCGCGTTCAAAAGCTCCTGCGACTCCCAGCTCAATTTTGTGTGCGTATTGCACATTGTACACGTAATGCCGCTCAATTCACGCGATCTTAACCTTGAGCTTCGTGCATCTTTCCACTTGTGCTTGAGATTACATTGATTATGTATAGGTACATTAGTTACAGGTCGATTTTCATAACCCCCTGTGCGGAGTTGGGGCCGGGCAGCATCACACCACCGTCTGCTGAGCTAGCAGTGTTCGCGAGGCACAACCGCATGCGGCAAGTCTACATGCCTATCGACGCATCAGGTCTTCCAAGATTTCCCCCCAATCCAATGCTGCAAGCACAGTGGCTCGTCAAGTACAATATTGACCCTGCGTGGGGCAGTCGTTAGGGAGCTATGATCACGTTACTTAGCCCATCCGGTGATCACTTCGCCAGATCACAGCTGCTCAGACTTAAACACGATCACAACTGCTCACCCACCGGTCCAGCGCTGACGGTGGCAATGGTTCCAGGTGAGATTGGTATCCGCGGCCGATAAGATGACCTTCGCCACGATGATCAGGCTGTATCAGCTGCATGAACGTCCTTTTGATGAGCAGGACTGCAAAGCGCGGCCGAGATTATGTCTCATACGTGAGGTTCTGTGGCACCATCGAGGAATACAGTCAGGATATGCTTTGTCTTCTGGTATCAGACGTGCTCGCGAAGCCGTCGTTCACAGTCTCCCGCGATGTCTTGATATATAGAGTATCAGCACGCTTTATTTTGTACATCTGTTCACAACCCTCTCCATCCCTACACCCACTCCCTCGGCTTCCTCAACACATCCAGCAACCTCTCCTCCCTCGTCCCCTTCTCTGGCGCGTGCATATACTGCCACCTCGCCGTAAGCGGTAAACTCATCAATATACTCTCCACCCTCGCGCCCGGCGTGTTCAGCCCAAACGCCGTGCCGCGATCATGTACCAAGTTAAACTCGACATACCTCCCTCTCCTAATCTGCTGCCACTGCTTCATCGCCTCGGTGAAGGGCATGTCTTTCCTCCTGTTGATAATTGGCAGGTAAGAGGGTAGAAACGCAGACAAGCAGTCCTGGACGAACGAGAAGAGCTGCTCCTGGTCTTTCTCCGTCTCGTCGAGGTCGTCGAAGAATATTCCGCCGATGCCACGCGTCTCGCCTCGGTGCTTGTTGCTAAAGTATTCGTCGCACCACTTCTTGAAGCGTGGGTAGTATGCCTTGTCGTGCTTCTCGCAGGCGCCTTTGATCGTTTGGTGGAAGTGGATCACGTCTTCGTCGTAGAGGTATGAAGGTGTCAGGTCGCAGCCGCCGCCGTACCACCATGCGTTGGTGTTGCCCGCCTCATCGGCTGTCTCGAAGTAGCGATAGTTTAGATGTACGGTGGGAGCGTTGGGATTGTGTGGGTGGAGGACCATGGACAGGCCTGCGGCGAAGAACTCGAGCGATTCGACGTCTGGATCAAGTGCTTTGTGGTTCACGCGCATCTTCTGAATCGCAGCGCGGGGCAGACGGCCGTATACGACGGAGGTGTTGACGCCGCCTTTCTCGAAGACGTTGCCGTCTTGGAGGACGCAGGTTATGCCGCCGCCGCCCTCTGGGCGCTGCCATGAGTCGATTTGAAATTTTGTGCCGTCGACCTTTTCGAGCTCGGAGACGATTTGCTTTTGGTGCTGTTTTATGAATTGCTCCATGCGGAGGCGCATAGGCGATTGCTCGGAGACGCCATTTTCGCGCTTGAGGAGCTCGTCTTTTTGGGCGATTGTGGGTGTCTCGGTTTGGATGGTTGGCTCGGGCTCAGATGTCCACTGTGGTCAATTAGCACAATTTCCTCTCGATCGTGTCAGGATTGCTCATACCATGGAATATATAATGGCACCAAGGAAAGGTAACATGGCCAGCCGTATGCGATTCGGCCATGGGCTTTGATTTGGTTCCCGCCATGCTTTCAAGGGATCCGGCTTCCCTGTAGAAGGTATGTGCACGTTTCGTCTTCGTGGTAGTATACCAGCTCGAACGCGGTATGCATTTGGTCGCAATGATGGTCGTGGCGCACAGCTGTGGGGAAGCTCAAGAGCTCTACAAACGCTCGATGAAGCTCGGAATGGTGGCATAGCGGAAGTGGAAAGGCTACAGTGAAGTCATGCGCGCAAAATATGTCTATTGAATGTGGTGTCGGCTTATATGCAACGAGACGCGAAAAGTTGTCGTGGATAAAGTATTTGGCTCACACCACGGTCGGCGCATCATCATGCAGGTACATACCGAGGAGCTCCGATGATGCAAACGCGGCAAACTAGCGCATAGGGCTGGACGAGGTGCTCCTTTGCCTTCCACAGCTGAAAGCATAGATTTGAGGGTCGCAGACTGAAAAGTGTACTGAATGTTGGTATAATCACAAGACTGGCTCAGTTCCTTAGGTAAGGTCGTTGGTTGTGTCTGCGACCATGTGTGTAGTCAGCCAGCTGGGCCATTTGCAAGATAGACCCGCTGGAAGACAGCGCCCAACGCGCTTACAAACGCGACATGGAACACCGAACATCACGGGTAGCTGAGATTGCTCCTGCTCAGTGAATCTGGAAGTATCGGGACACGCTTCACAGATGACTCAAGGCAGTCAGGTCATGGGGCTGAACAAGTGACTTGAGGCGCGCGGCGTGCTGCACAGCCATCAAAGAAAGAGTCACTTTGTCCATAACAATGAAAAGGCGGTGCTTGCATGAAGGACTTAGCTCGTAGAAGTGTCTCGCAGGTGTCCCAGTGATTGCATCTCTGGTTGTGAACTGTTGGTAGTTACATAAGCGTTGGTCGCAAGCTGCTGCTGCCTTCGCCCCGCCTTCTCCCTCCCACTCTCACCGCCGCCTATAACACTCCTCCGCCACAACTCACACCGCACATTCCAAAGCCTTACACAACACCTATAACCACAACTACACGCACTTCCAGCATCACCACCACCATCATGCGTTCCAAGTTCAAGGACGAGCACCCCTTCGAGAAGCGCAAGGCCGAAGCAGAGCGCATCCGCCAGAAGTACAACGACCGCATTCCGGTACGTCTGCCTGTTCAAGCGAAAGCACCCACATCTCCAGCGCGCAGCAGCTAACAGCGTCCAGGTCATCTGCGAGAAGGTCGAGAAGTCAGACATCGCGACCATCGACAAGAAGAAGTACCTCGTACCAGCAGACCTCACCGTCGGCCAGTTCGTGTACGTGATCCGCAAGCGCATCAAGCTGTCGCCCGAGAAGGCCATCTTCATCTTCGTCGATGAGGTCCTGCCCCCGACTGCCGCTCTGATGAGCTCGATATACGAGGAGCACAAGGACGAGGACGGTTTCCTCTACATCACGTACGTCACATCTGCTTCACCCATAGATAAGAACGATCAAGTTAACAGTATTGCAGCTACTCCGGCGAGAACACGTTCGGTGAGGCGATCTGAGCGATTTCGCTTCCTTCCCATTTGCTCGATCATCCAAGGCGCGACGGACAACGGCGTTTAATGGGTATCTTGGGTCTATTTCTTGCTACAACGCTATATCATGGTTGGAATGAGCGACGGATCGCATAATGAACGCGGTGGCGCGACAGCCACTTCCCCAGCTACCAACACAAGGCACTATTCCTATCTCTGAACAATCTTGCCAGGGCGCGGCATGGCACTTCTGCGTGCGCAAAGAGTAGCACCTTGCGTTAGTCTTGCCAAACTGAAGGCGGGGATGGCTAGCTGGATGGCTGGGATCATTTCCTTCTGCTACTGCGATTCTCGTGTATCATGCTAGGTCGAATATATCGGAACTGCTCCGGCGCATCTGCTTTCATCTGTTGCATTCTGTGATTGTGCCATACGCGCTGAGCTGTTCCTACTGACTCGGCCGCGTGACTTGCGGCTCATCCGGTCACTGAAACCCATGACGACATCGTCCACGAGGTACTCAGGTACATGTCGTCAGCTCCAGATCTGCTGAGCCGATCATGCCGATAGATCTAAGATACCTGTGAGAAGTGAATACCAAGCTGGCAACGTAGCCGTAATATCACTTGTATTGTCCTCCAGTGTAGCCTGTATGTCGTGGGGTAAGCTCCACGCCGTTGAGCACAGACCTCTGCGGAATGCAGGCGCGGGACGGCGATCTCAAGCTCCACGCACTTCACGAACTTAATCAAGACTTCGAAAACCTCGATTGACAGTGCAGGACCCACATAATCCAGCACGAAAGAAACCATCTCTTCTCGTCCTCTACATGATTGCTGTGCTCAGCGTTCTTTACCAAGAAACACAAAGCTTGAAGAGGCTTACCACGGAACTTCTTGACCATGTCTTACCAGTACATCATATCCAAGTTCGTCCTGTCCACCCAATGATGTCCGAGATGCAATACTGACATCTATACAGGAGCTTAGATCCCATCTTTGCCATTACGATCGGCCTCGCTGCCGCCGCTACCCGCATCAACCGAGAAGAAAAAGAGAAGGGCAGGAGCACCGCTGAGAGCATGGATGTACTCAAGAGGAGATGGAACTTGGCATGGCAGGGCGAAGCACAAGACAAGAAGCTCTAGAACAAATTGCGCATTGCTACGCAACAATACTACATCGGAATACAGAACAAAAGCAAACGACAAAACACTAGCACAATACAACAACCCAACGAGATCCGCGACCACTACCATGCCGGAATATCCTTCTCCAACTTCGCCCAGTGCCCCGTCAATCTGTCCCGGGTATACGTCAGAACAACAACCTGGTACCCATTAGGCCTGGCACAGTGGACATCAGTCGGCCTTTGTGGGTTGTCGGTCACGGACCCAGGTGCGATGGCATTGAAGTGTGCTTCCGAGGCGTGGTACGCAGTGTTCGGTGTTCGGCCAACAACGTTGATCACGTAGCGCCCCTGATCGTGGTCCCACACTTCGCCACCTACTACGGTGCTCGTGTCGCTCTCGTCTCTGTTCGCAGGATATGCGCCTCCTGCTGGGCCTTCGGCCGGATCCTCGGGATCAGAGGAACTTGATGATGAAGACGAAGACGAAGGCACATGGCCATCCTTCGTCTTCTTACCAGTGTGCAGCGGGCAAAGTCTGTTCATGTCAGTAAGAAGTTCAAAGAATAACAATATACAAAGCCAGTTCCCAGCCACAAGTAAAGCGAGAGAGAGACACTTACAGCTTATTCGTCTTGATATGTCCAACTTGACCACACCCAGCGCACTTCCTCCCAGTCGCGCCACCATTACCAGCAGAACTATGATGAGGCGAACTAGCGGGTGCACCTTGGCCTTCCTCGCTGTTGTTCGCAGATCGCGCGCTAGACGATGTGGACGAGGGCAAATCATTAGACTGAGGAGGCCGATAGCTGTCAAAATCAGGCTCTCTAGATGACTCGTTAGACCCAGCTTCAGCTCGGGCGCTGTCCTCGGTGTTCGCAGATGTCGCGTTAGACGATATAGAGGAAGAGAAAGCATGTGAATCACTGTCGTACTCTTCCCAAGGCTCAGGAGACTCATGCATCTCGAAATCAAGATCCGTGGATGAATCGCTAGGCTCTTCGTCTCCTTGGTCCTTACTCGTTTGGGGCGCAGGGGATGGTGCACCTTGGCCTTCCTCGTTATTCGCAGACGACGCGCTAGATGATGTGTAGGAGGAGAAAGCATGTGCATCACCGTCGTACTCTTCAGAAGGCTCAGAAGACTCTTGCATCACGTAATCGAGATCCGTGGATGAATCGCTAGACTCTTCGTTCCCTTGGTTGTTATTGTTGTTGTTCGTTCGGGGCGCAGGGGAGGGCGCACCGTAGAAATCATCATCAGAGCTATCAGTCATGTTCTCGGTTGAAGATTCCCCGGAGGAATCCGTAGATGAATCACTGGGCTCATCATCCCCTTGGTTGTTGGTCGTTTGGGGCGCAGGGGAGGAGGGTCCACCGAAGAAATCCTCGTCAGAGCTATCAGTGCTGTCCTGGATTGAAGATTCCTCTGAGAAACTCTCAGCTGCCAGAGTCTCATCGCTTGAACTCTCGTACGAAGAGGTGCGTCGTTCCAGCGCATATGGGTTGAGGCGGCGGAGCACTCTCTTACCCCAGGAGGCTTGCTTCACTTGAACTCGCGGTTCTTCTTGGTCGATGTCCAGCGCTTCTAAAGGATCACTTCCTGTTACTTCGACTAGACTATCGAATATGAAGATGCTGTTTCGTCGCCGAGAAGGTGGAGTTTGTCCCTCTTCAACGTCAAGCATCCGGATGTCCTCGCCCCTACGGCCAGCCCTTGGAGCAGCTGGAGCATTCGCAGAGTTCTTTCGATTGATCCTAGGCGTGATATTGTTCCCCTCGACACGGTTTGGAGTAGCAATGATTTCCTGGATGGGGTCAAGAACGGCGTTGCCCTCCATGTTGGATACTGGACTGACGTTGCGCTCCTGTTCCTGATTCTGAGCATTGACATTATCCTCTTGGTCATGCATCGCCACGTCATCGTTGCCGTCTGCTCCATCGTTCTGAACGCTGTCGTTTGCCTCGTGGACAGCTTCCTCGGCTTGTTGATTCCCTTCTCCGCCCTGGGAGTTGTTGCTTCCCTCACGATGGGCCTCCTGGTCCTCACGGTCTCCTTCTGCACCATTCGGATCATTCACTGGAACCTCATCATTGTCCTGTGCCCCAAATCCAAAGTCCTCTCGGCATCCACCGTCGCCGCCATGTGCGATTACGCTGCTCGGTGTGTAATTCAAAGGAAGTTGACTATTCATCTGGTTAAGCGTCAAGTTCAGCTTCTGAGGGATCGTCCACGGATGCGACGACTTCGTAATTGTCCTGGCTTATGGGCCTTCTAGCAACAAGTCCATCTCTATTCTCAACACCTGTGGCGCAGCCACAATTCTGACATCAATTTCATGGATCGCCTCAGTATTACCACTATTGCAGTGGAGGTCACGAAAGCATTCCCACCAGTTGTCTCTCAGAATCTGTACTAGGTCTGTATCGCCAGAAAACGTCTGTACCTCCAGCATAGGCATGATACCTTGTGTTGTTGTTGTCATAGTGCACCGCAGGCACTTTTCCGTTTTCTCCCACTCAAAATCAAACAAAGCAGCGTGCTCTTCGTTCCAGACTGTCTTCCACGAGCCCGCAGATGTAGTCGGCTCGTCTGTTACATCCCATCTCATCATTTCAACCACCCATTCGTAGAATACCGCTGCATCACCTGACGCGTGGTGAGGGAAAGAGGCTGTGTCTATCGCGGAAGCTACGTCGCTAATCGCTTTTTGCGCTCCTGGGCTTTCCGGTCCATTGTTGAGCCAGTATTCTTGGGCTATGCGCTTATACATGCACATCATACAGTTAGCCCCATCACGGTCGAGCACATAGGGGGAGTTGTGCGATAGGATACAGTTTACGAAGATGGGCGTGTGCATGAGCGCTTGATGCACGACGTATTGGTAGTTGTAGGGATCATCGGCTGCGAAGACTCGAGGATCGAGGTGTGGCCTGTCGCCTTGGACAGGCCATTTCTTTTGGAGTTTGAAGCCATAGTTGTCACGGCGGCGTTGGAGGTCTGTTTTCAGGGCGAAAGGAGGCTCTTGTGAGCTTCGTGTGTGTCCGGACATTGTTGCGGAAAACAAATCAATCTGAATACTAGGAGTTGTGATGTCGGCGTGGTTGTTTAGATACGAAGGAAAGGGGTTTGCTGGAAAAAGACATGCAGACTGACATTGTAAGTCCATCCGATGTTCTCGCCTTACAATACCTTGTCACAAAGAAAGACTTGTATCAAGACATTGAAAGCTTTCGTACACTGTTGCGCTCTTTGACGTTACTTCCGTCTTCAATCTATCTGTTGTTTCCTTTGTTCGGTCGATCCCGTGGCGTAAACTTACATTCTACTAAACTGCAAGATGCAGATTTTGCACAACACATGGAAGGGTGCGTCCCTGCCTATCTGTACAGCTACTGAAATTTGCAACATAACGACGAGGCCAAACTAAAGACGTCCGGCAGCCACGTTGAATTATTATTGTCAGCACATATCCACAGCGAGAACAATAAAAGTGGCAGAGACAGACAAAGAGATGTTGCAGCCTTTGACAGACAAAGCATGTGCAAAAGTTGGCAGCAATTTCTCGGACAATGCTGTTGTCAAGACGGACTTGTGCCACTTTATCACGGTATTCTGCTCAATGCTTCACAACACATCTCTTGGGATCATCTAGAAACCAGGTAATTTACAAATCATCACTATGGTTCACACACGCCGTACTGGCGGTCCTTCAGGACCAGAAAGGTCACTTCTTCAACTTGAGAGCGATCATGTTGTGGGTGTATACAACGTATCGTCGTTTCCTCATGGCAAGTACAGAACAGTCAACTAACCCGAAATTTTGGACCTTACCAATCGCCAGGAAGTCGATCGGCTACAGCTACGCTACCGTCTCACGGGCGTCGTGTCGCATCGGGGAAGAGACGCGAATGATGGGGATTTCATTGCTAGTGTGAGGGGCAGACAGGATAATAACTTCGCATGTATCTTTGATGGTGCTACGGCGCCGTTCACATTGAACAGAACTCTGGAGAACCCAGGGCGGCCACCGGCTTCGTTGAGGGGGTTTTTCGGAGGGGGAGTGATGACGAGGAAGGAACGAGCAACAATGTTTCAGGCATGTATGTTGATGTACGAGAGGAACGATACTGTGAGGCAGATGCCGACGAAGCCCGGCAGGGATGGAGGAAAGAACCGTTTGAGGAGGGAACTAAGGTCTTTGCGTGGCTAAGGGGTGAAGAAAGAAAGGGGAGATGGTGGTGGAGAGCGAGCTATGTAGTTCGAAGTTCCTTACATCTGGATAACACTTTGATTCCCAACATTGCATAGACCATATCAGCAAACGTTCATTTGATCACCCACATTGACGAACCCAATACGCCACAGATGTAAAATCCATTAATCCAAGAACCTGTATCGAATGATACGACGTGCGCCTGCACCTCGTTGGTTATACATGTGTCCTTTGAGTAGTGCCTCGCATCGAGTTCGTACAGTGCGACATGACCATCAACCAACTAAGCCTCCAGCCCGACCCATATGCATACTCCTCTCATGGCTGCCTCGTTTGTCCCTCCTTGGAAATCCTCGAACGGCCCGTGGACATCCCCTGGTACGACATTTGAACTGGCCATTTCCTTCATGAGCTCCACGGTGGTGACGCTTAAGGTCCGTGAGGCGTGCGTATCGCTTGTTGCAGATTCCATACGTACATACGAAAATCTGCTTGGTCTCTACCCGAAACCGAACTTCAGCCGCAGTGCTGTCATACGATATGCCCATAGGAGCAGGAATCGGCAAATTGGTCGGGTTTGGCGACAGTGCTCCAGTTCGGTTCGTGTCATTCAGCAGGATGGGTAGGTCTGTATATGTAGAGCCATTGTGCATAGTCCCAGCCGTGAAGAGTTCACAATCGCCTGAATCAACATCGTCCAAAGTAGCGTACTCCATGTAAGGGCCGTTGTGAAAGGTCGCTTGTGACTTATCCATACGGATCCCGAACTCTGATTCTGAAACTACGTTGTGGAGGTGGGGGCAGGGGAAGGGGAAGGGGAGTTGTCGGATCTCGCTGTGACAAGTTTCGGTCGGAAACCTGTTAAATCTAGATGGGGGCACAGTCGTGACTAGGCAGTTGCAATGAACGAAAATTTACAGACTGCGAGTACCACACAAGGACGGTATGACAAATGGAAGAGAACGAAGACTGTAGGAAAAGACCATGTTTCCCGAAGCTTATATCTCTTTCGGACGGAGGGCATGGGTCGGGATACATAAAACTTAGGTGAGAAGAAGTAGCCTTCAAATACGCCCATGTCCCTACCAACAAATGGAAAACACTGGAAATGGAAAACTTCAATGTTTTGAACTGATAAAAGTCAAAAAAGACAAGTGCCCCCATCCATCTTTGTCAGTGAACGAGGTCCGTCACTCTTACGCGACACATGTACTTACGGGATGCCAGGATCCTGGAAAGGTATAGAGGGTGGGTTTGCATATTGGATCAACTGCAGGTCAAACGAGTCAATGTAGGGACGGTCGGAGGAATCTGTCATGAAGTAACTCTGTCCGTTGTTGTCCAGAAAATTTTCCAGACCGAGACTTGATGAGGCGCCGAAATCGAGATTGGGCTGATCCGCAGCTACCATGTCATATGGCCTGAGGAGCATGTCGTCGAACATGTTGCTGGAAGTTGTTGGTATCGCCATCTTCTTTTTTGAGGTCGATTTGTACGAGTTCTGAGAGAGGTTACTTTGATGAGCCCGATTTTGTGCTTTGGGCGGACAATATAAAACACAGGTACAGAGAGTGTTGCTCGGTGGCCGAGTTGCCCCTCCATGCACGCGCCCCTTCCCTCGGCGCGCCCTTCCTGCAAACGCCCCTTCAAGTCAGATACACGTGGCCAGGAGCTCTCCAACCAGAGCTTCGAGGAGACAAGGCAATGCGAAAGTGAGACCAATCAGACACGGGCATACTGTCCTTCTGATGAGGTTCAGCCTTCTTCACCTCGCTTCATTTTGTGTTGGTCAGGCAGAACATACGAACAAGGCTGACGTTGATGTACCGGTACAGAGAGACATGAAGACACAACGTCTCATCTGAAACATGGTTGGAGTGCGATGTTTCTCATCGCCTGAGCTCAAGGCTACACTGATTCCATTCTCTACAGGTGCGCAGTCAAATTGCAGAGGTTTGAGACGCCTGAAAATCCTCTTAAAGATCTAGTTCCCGTACTTTTCTCCAGAAGGGTAAAGCTCATACCCAATATAATTTCAACCTACATCCTCGAATATCCTAGTCTGACTGGGTGACGTGCATTACATACACCATCCAAGTGAACATGAATTTTGACCTTAGGTCTACGCGGATTTGTGACCGTACCTGTATGTTTGGGTTCGCCGATTAGCACAGGAAGCACCGCCCGTCCTCCAGCCAGGACAATGCATCGTGATCGCGATAGCAACTCGTCAAATTCACGCATCAAAACCATGTCGGAGTCGAAAAGTTGAAGAATGTAAATTTTTTTATTGACTCGAAACATTCAGATTGAATTGAATATAGTACCATCCTCTTCCCACATTACATCTTCAAACATTCAACATACAAAACATGATATAGACATAGAGAATCGAAACCTCTTCCCACCCAAATAACACCCTCAAACTCCCACCCTCAGCTTGGACACCTACTGCGCTTACTGTCCAAAGCTATTAATCCTAAAAACATTGATCGTATCCACAAACGTCGAATTATTGTCCCCATTGAATGCCAAATCCACCCCATCCCTCGTAATCATCTGCGTCGTCCCCACCGTATTCAAATTGTAGATATTGATATCATACGAGTTCCTGTCTCCCTCCACACTGAAGATCCTCGTCTGACAGCGTGCTCCAGCGCCGACGTCAGAGCACTTGGTGCTGTAGTTGTCGAAGAAGCTGTACAGGCCCACGCCGTAGCCGAGGATGTTGTTCGAGCGCAGGATGCGGAGGCCCCAGCCGGAGGCGGCGTTGACGCCAGGCGAAGCGGTGAAGACAGGGTCGGAGAGATCGGGGTTTTCGGGGAAGGGGATGGTGGCGTCGGGGTTGGGTTGGTAGTAGGCGGTTTCGGTCTGGATTTGGCCCATGAAGATCTCGCGGGTGTCGACGAATTGGTATTCGTATTTGACGTGGTGCTCGACTGCGGTGCCGTAACTATGGAATGTTAGTAAGGTGATAAGGTCTTTAGGCCAAGGTTAACTTACAGCCAGATGCCACCGCGCAGGCTCTCGACGAGCAGACCACGACCAGCGTAGATAGTGATCTGCGTGTTATTATTGGCAGCATCGTCGAGATCGTGGTCAGCAGTCCACAACCAGTTGTTCTCCATGTAAAGACCGGTGGCGAACTTGGTAATGTGGATTGACATGTACGCTGCGATGCAGTCCTTGTCGAGGTTGGCCGGCGTGATCGTGACTTCAGGAGTCTTCTCGCACTGTGGAGTCTGCAGGTCTGAACCAGCAAAACCTCCAATGCGGGTGTGGACATCCCAGAGACCAGCCGGCTCGCCGCCATAGGTACCGAGGTTGTACTCCATCAAGATGGCGCCCATCTGCTGACCCTTGGTGCTGAGGAAGAGGTCAGACAACTCAACAGAACCCTGCTCTCCTGGTTGTGCCACCATCACAACAGCCTTGGGGGCGTTCATGTCGTTGAATGCTTGACCGGAAGATAGGATGACGGATGCGAGCGCCTCGCCGACGATCTTGGAGCCAGGAGGGATGTAGATCGTATCGGTGACCAAGTAGTATCCAGCATCGATGAAAAGAATCTTGCCCTCAGACTTGGCCTTCATAATGGCGGCGTTAAGAGCCTTGGTATCATCAGACTTGCCATCACCAGCGCAGCCAAGAGTACGCGCGCTGAGGAAGTTCGACAGGGGCACTGAACCATACTGAGGCTTTGAGCGAGTGTAGTACTTGCCAGAGGCGTCGAGGAGAGAATTGGGCCGCTTGCTAGCAGCAATGGCTCCGCGTGCCTCGACTGGACCTTTCGGCAAGTAACGGTGACCATCAGCCCACGCTGCGATGGTAGTGGAGCCTCCAGCTAGGTATGCTCCATTCGGGCCCTGGACGGCGACGCCAACATTGTTCAACTTGACGTTCTCCAAGTACACACTTCCAGCAGCAGCAGGCTCGGAGCTATCCGTCGTTGCTGTGATGATGCCAAGAGGGGTGTTGTTGATCTCGGAGTCGAGCAGGGTGATCGAGCCTACGTTCACGGCAGCAGGACCACCAGCAGAAATGTTTAGACCGACTTTACAGTTGTTGATTACAACTCCAGAGTAGGTCCAGCCCCAGTCCCAGAGCTGGTTGATGGCAGTGTTGACGTTGTTAAATGTCAGGTTACGAGTAGTGAACTGCTGATTGCCAACGTTGAAACCATAGTTTCCGCCGTTGAAGACCAGATCTGTCATGAAGCCACCGGAACCCTCCTCAACGAAAAGTCCTTCATGCTGGGTACCGCTTGCAGCGTTGAGGTTGAACACGACATTCTGGAGAGAAGTGGTTTGCGCAGTGGGCCAGTGAACACCCCTAGCAGTGATGTTCGCCGGAATCTTGGTCGTGTCCAGGACGAGGTTGCGAATCTGTCTGAAGAAAGTGTTCGTAGGACCATAACCAGTCTTCCCAACACGAGGCCCCGACCCCTGGTATGGCGAGCCATCAATGAGGCCAATACCACCAGTAGTGCTGAAGTTGGCCGAGGCCTGGATCGTGGGAAGACAATTGGGGTCGCCAATGATCTTATTCTGTCAGCGTGTATGCAAGTCAATACAGTGTAATGTGACATACCTGCGTATAGTAGTAATCGATGATGCTGGAAGAAATGATGTATGTGCCGCCTGGAAAGTAGACAATTGCAGGAGTGGTAGTGGAGCTCTCGCAGAACCCAGGAGTGCAGCGATTGCCCTCAGTGATGGCTCTCTGGATAGCTGCTGTATCATCCGTGCGACCATCGCCCTTCGCGCCAAATTCTTTCACATTCCTGAACACCTGGTACGACTTTCCGTCCGGGTTGAACGATGCAAGGCCTTGGTGCTTGATGTCCTCAAGCCAGTAAGGTGCACAGTCAGCCTTCGCTGTTCCTGTTGGTCCAGGCTTTGCGGACGATGTGTTGTTTCCTTTGCCAGTAGGGTAAGGAACTCCCGATGTTTTGCTGAAATTGTAGGGATATGTTGTAGTCGTTGAGTTGTGACCATGCTTGTAGGAAGATGTTGCGCTGGATCCATTATGTCCATATCCGTGGGCACGAGACGAATTGTAGCCATGCCCGTAGGCATAGCTCGCACTAGATAGAGGAGTGGGGACGTAAATAGTCTTGCTATAATCGGGAGTCGGCTTCGACGTGGATGTGGAATCGAGACAAGTGCTCGTGCTCAGGCTCTTGGACGCAGGGACTCCATATCCATAGCCGTATCCGTAATCTCCCTCGTAACGAGCGTTGAGCGCAAGAGCGCAAGTTGACAAACCAAGAATTACAGAAGCGCCCAACATGTTTGCTGGCAGCTTCTCAAGAAATGACCAAATGAGTGACTATGAAGGATAGGAAAACTGAGAGAAGGTGGGCTGTGACCTCGTCACTGGAATTACCCCAGTATTAAACAGCTTGATTAAGATCACCCCGTGGGTGTTCACTGCGGGCTGACACTGACATTATTGCTAGTGCCATCATGTCCTATGCGGCAAGGTGGGCAGATCAGTCACATACCATGGACGCGTCAACGAATCAAGATTACGGCATGTGCCAGACATCAGCTACAACATTTGAGCGTGGCGCGGTCAGCATATGCTGGCGTTCCGGTTAGGTGCTTTTGAAACGATTTATAAATCATTCGGAGTTGCTGATTGGTGGAGCACATGCATGGGGAATTGCGAAAGTCCATAAGCGGCAGCAAGTACGAAGTGTGTGTGTTACTGCAACAAGCAACGTGAGCAACCCACGCGGCGACCTGACATGTCTCTCCACAGCCCTGTGAGCTGTCGGTGCAGCATGGATGGACCGTCCTCATTGAGCAAGTTCTATCGTAGCACATGTCAACATCTCCACAAGTTGTTGCAGCGAGAAGACTACAATACGGGGAATGCGATGATGTTGACCGTGGTGGTAAGGCTGTCAGGGTTAATTGAATTCATCGTTTACCTCGGTCGCTAATCCGTTCTGGGAAGTGGTGATATTGAAAGCGCCATCCTCAAAGTGTACAAAACCTGCGAAATGATAGGCGAAAGTCATGCAATCCCTGTAGCACGCTTGACCTAGAGGCTTGAGACTGGCATTTGGCTCCTCCATGATGTCGCTTTTCGGCTTGACAGCCCGGTGATGCAAGAGCCGAGAGACAACAATAGAACACGCTCATCCAAAGCATCCGCGTGAACTGTTCCGATAGTCTTGTATCTGGACCATGACTTCAAGACTGATTCGAGGGCTGCCTTTCCTCCTGTATTCTTCACCACGATGCAAGAAATGAAGCCCAGACCATGACACCGTGCTGTAGACATGTCTCTCTATAATCTTATCGAGCGTGGTTCAATCAAGCAAAGAAGCACTTCCCTGGTGCACTACATTCCGAGAGCTGAGTGAAATCTGGTTGTAGAAACTTGCCTGTGGAATTATAAGACATCGTTCGAACGTTGGCCTCAAGCACACAGATGATAAGGAAAACATCACAAACCGAATTCAAATCATGAACACCCTACACCTCAATACCTGATAGAGACTCGAAATCACAAGTACAGAAGAGAGGAGTAATTACAACTTGAAAGTCCAGGACGTAGTGAGCACGTGCCCATCCACCCATCGGCTCAAATCCCTCCAAACTCCGACCACCTCACAACATTTTCCAAACCATTCACGTCATCTTCGACATCCACACGCATACAACACCCCAAACTCCTCTTACTCCCCCTACCACATAAACACTACTACCATGTTCGGCGGTTCGTTTCCCCCTCCTAACTACCCCACCCAGTACTTTCCAAGTAGCTAATATTATACGCCTACAGCACCACCCCAGCCCTCGAAGCGCGATCTCGAAATCGCCGAAGCGCAGACCATGACGGACATCAAGTGGACGGCCGCGAGTGCTGTCGTTCTATATTTCTGTGCGTACACCAACAATTGGACAGAACGAGAGGGGCACACGTGGGAGCATAGCTAGGATAATGGGCTAATGCATAGTCCAGCGCCGCATCTGGTCGAGTATGTGTCGAAGCTGTTTTAAAGGCAGACTCTCAATGACGACAACGATACGAGGGCGCAGCGATTGGACAGCGTGACGGTGAAGTGTGGGGGAAGAAGATGGCTGCGCGACGACAAGACGTGTTGTGAGGTAGTGGAGGCGAAGTGTATGAATAGCTGGTCGGGAAAGAGGCACTACACGCATGTACCAATATGGAACGACATGATGAACAATAAGGGCTGGATTCAATCGGGCACAAATAGCGCTTAGTTAGGCTCATGTGTGCATGCAGCTCCGATTGCTACCGGGAGCACTCATCTCAGTCACTCAAGAGGAAGTGGTCATAGACATGATTGCCACAATGAATTAAGATTTCGCTCCTATGCACCCGCGCTGGTATTTCGCAATGCTGTTTTCCCTCCTGAATGATATCTCCAAGCCGTCTATAGATCGTACACATCACCTCAAATGCTGCAGTATGCTCATCGCTTTGCTGGCCGGGCCTGCTTGTCCGTCTCCCACGTCTCGTACTCCTCCTTTGTTTCGTCGACCCATTTCTTGAGGTGCTCGAGCTGCCTGTCGTAATCTTTGAGAAGCTATAAGACCTGTCAGCAATAATTTTCATAATTTTAACGTCAAGACATACCTTTTCTAACGCTTTCTGATCTTCCTCAGACAGGAGCTCGCCATTCTGTTGGCTCTCGATCGACTTGCCAACCTTCTCCGTCTCCGCCTGCAATATGCGAGCTCGTTCACGCACGCCAGACATGCGCGCCCAGATCTCTTCTTGCCGTCCTCCAAGTACAGGGTCGAAGGTTTGCTTCTCAAGCTCGGCGAGCTTCTTCTTCAACTCTTCTTCCTGCTGGTCCATGACATAGCCGCGGTTTCTGAGGATCTGCACCTTGGTCGCAAGGGCCAGTGTGCGCTGGGTGAAGACAATGTGTTTCCGCTTCGCCTCAGTGATGCGCGATGCTACATTGAGCTCGTGTGCGTCCTTCAGCAAGGTCAGACTGTTGTTGATCTCGTGTAGGCGTGTGCGGAGGGCGGTCACTGCGGCGGCTTGTTGCTTGATGCGCTCCGCCACTTGCTCAAAGCCACGCGCGAGGACAGGAATGGCGCCAGCACTGGGCTTGTTGGACAAAGCCTCTTCCCATTTCCTTTCGTCCTCGCCGGCTGAGGGACCATAGAATGGGGCCTCTTCCGGCTTTACCGAGTTGTAGAAGTAGTGTTGGAAGACGCAGTTTGGGTTGGCCGGATCCCACTTGTCGTTCAGGATGCGTATTTGCTCTACGACCGACTTCTCCCGGTGACCACTCACGGACCCAGCGGCAAAGGGTTGCGCAGATGACTGTCGCAGTTGCGGTAGACCTTCGCGCTGCTGTTGAAGGGTTTGCGCCTGCGACTGGGCCAGAGGCGGTGCCGGCTGTAGCGAGGATCCAAAGAGGCTGTTGCTGAACTGCTGTTGCTGTTGTTGCCCTTGCTGCTGCTGTGGAGGCTGGCCGAACAAGCTTGCACTGGCATTCTGCTGCTGTTGCTGCGGCTGATTAAACAGCATAGCACCAGCATTCTGCTGCTGTTGAGGCTGTCCGAATAGACCTCCACCTGTGTTCTGCTGTGTCGACGAGCCGAAGGGATTGTTGGTCTGTGGCGCCGCAGCAGTAGATCCGAAGAGGCTGGGCTGGCCTGTGTTCGCTGGCTGTTGCTGCTGTTGTGACTGTCCGAACAGCCCACCTGCTGGTGCTGCTGTGCTGCCAAACAGCGTACCCGTCTTCTTCTCCGCCGTCGCAGTGCTACCACCGAGGTTGCCAAAGCTGAAGCCCGACATGATGGAGTTGAAAGAGGTGCGCGATCGTGTTGGATCGATCTATGCGGGCGACAATGGTCTCCGTGGTGGTGATGGGAGCTTCGATTATTTGTTGACGGACACGCGCGCGGACGCGACGAGTTGGTGAAGCGGTGGAAGTATGTTAGTGGAAGTCTCGTCTCTCAATCGACCAGCATATCGCGAAGTGAAGGAGCGGCCGTGGTTTGCGCAACAAGTTTGGGTGACGGTGCAAGTCAACGCACGGCGCAAGTCAACGCACGGCGCGTGAAGTCGGTCTGCTTCTTTGACAATGAAAGCTAGCAATGGCGCTTGGGCCAGCAGCCAACCGCGGAATAGCCAAGCCTGACTTCGATACTCACAAGTGACGACCAGCTCCAGCGCATCTGCCCGCCATTGGCACTCCAGCTTCACCATGTCGTCGCGTCAGCCCAGGCACGTGCTCATAATCTTCTCTCCTCCAGCTCCGCCAGCTAATTGCGCCCAGGTTCAACCAGCAAGCCCTCATCGACACCACCCCTCTACCCGACGACATCCCCAAGGTCCAAGAGCTCGGTGCCAGTTCCGCGCCTCTGCTCAGTGCCTCGTACTTCATCGGAGCGCGCTGCAAGGACTACAACGATGACTACATGATGTGCAAGACTGAGTCCGGCGGCCGCGGCGAGCTGGACTGCATGAAAGAGGGCCGCAAGGTCACCCGCTGCGCAGCTAGCGTGTACGGACGCAATTAAAGATCTAAGGGACGGCGCGAGGCTAACGAGTATCGCAGTATCAAGGACATCAACGAGAACTGCCTCTCCGAGTTCCGAACCCACTGGCAATGTCTGGAGAACCACAATCAACAACTCTGGAACTGCCGGTCGGAAGAGAGGAGGTTGAACAAGTGCGTATTCGAGAAGCTGGTGAGTTCCAAAGAAGTTTGTGAAATCTGGCTCGGTATGCTGACTCGCCCAGAATTTGGAGAAGAAGATACCCGACACACCCAAGGGCGAGACTCCAGTCCATCTGCGAACAAAAAATATCTTTGCTACCCACTAGCTTTTGTATATATACCGCGGAACAGCAGAATCAAAGAGTCAATCAAGCACACGTCTAGTGCCATGTCATGCGCAGTCATTCGTTTGCGAACCGTGACGAATGAACAGTTTGTCATTACCACACTCACGGAGCACAGGTGAACTCCAGCAACTTCTACTAGTGCATGTTTCTTTTGTCTCCCGCTCCCCACAATCAGTGGGCTGTGAAGCTATACACTACCGCGAGCTGCGAAATCGGCTTGGGTCACTAGCCATAGCTTCACTTGTCGTCGCTCGCTTCAAGTTTCCATGTCACTTCTCATAGTTAAAGCTTAATAAGGAGTTGTGCAACTCTTCTCTTTCCTATCCTACGGCGCATTCGATCTCTGTTCATTGTCGAGAGACGCTTTCTGGTGTCATAAGATTGGCTTCACGGACGGCAAGATGACCACCCTGACTGTGACCTGCACAGTATTCCCAGAGGACCCGTTTAGCGACAGGCATGTTGTCAAGGACATGGAACTTCAAGACTGCAGCACCACCGCAGCAGAAGACGAAATCCACGAGCAGTCCATCACCGACAAGACTACATTTACTGTTCCGATCCTCGACCCTCTTCCTCACCTCGAAGCCTGGTGTCCACCTTCCCCCTTCACCACGCCAAGCACCTCGCCATCGCCAACCCAGGAATACTTAACCACGTCCATCCAATGGACAGATGCAGATCTAAGTACACTTCCCGAACACCGCAACTCCAGCCCTACAAAGACTGACACCAACAGTGTACCTCCTAACCATCCTCCTCCCCACCCCCCTCCTCTCCAACCAACTCACACTCTCACCACCACTCTCCTCCCTCGCACGCACCTCCTCAAACCCCGTCCACCTCCACCTCTACCACCACATCCCTCCTACCCCCGCGCCCCCATCCGCATACTCGAAACACCTCCCCATCGGCACCGGCCGCCCTACCAGCCGAACCACCCTCCTCGCGTCCTCCGCCCCCAGCTCCACCGCCCAGCACGCGCGCCGCAGTCTTGCAGCCTCCCTCCTCTCCGACATCGACTTCGTAACGTACATGTTCGATCGGTATAATGTGCTCTACACCCTGTATTCCCTTTCAACACCCGAACTGCAGGGACTACACAGGGGCGTAATCGAGATGCTGGGCGTGAGCGAGAGGGAGTGGAGAGAGAGGTATGCGCAGTTGGAGGGAGAGGTAGATGGGAACTGTAGCGTTGAGGCAAGGTGTGAGGTTTATTGGTTGGGGGTCGGGACGGGGGAGGTGGATGAGTGGGTTGAGATATTGGAGATGGGGATGGGGCTGGTGG
>QVXC01000204.1:0-59625 GCA_003501895.1 Phaeosphaeria sp. A1 3.1a
TGACGTGTCGCAGATCCTGTGTCACAACACCCAAAATCCAGCGCCCGTATTCAATACGTCAAATACAGATACCAACAGCTGTGTTATAGTTGTTTTCTAAGTCAAGAATGGAACATTGTATATTTTCTAAACTTCCCACAGGTTATTGCGTGATATCACTCGCTTCTGCTAAGTTTCTCCATGGACTTCTCACGACATGACTTTGTAAGATGGATTCCTTGCTTCTATGAGCTATCTTCCTATATATCATCTTTTCTTGTATAATCAGATTCTCCTCGTACCTTGTGCCTCCATCTTTCTTCCCATCCGCGATCCACTGCTAAACCCAACAAGATATGTACTATACATGCATACACACAAGAAGCGCAGGCAATACCACATTCTACGCAGTCAGCCAAGGTAATAAGCTAGCGAGAACCATGCTTGACAGTACTCACAAGATGAATAGTGTGAGATAAAAAGAGCTGCGCAAGCCTTTGCATGCTCCTTGCGTCTGCAGGCTCCCTTGGCCACATCCAAGCTCGAGATACCAGGGTCTTAGACTCAAATGTTCAGGATCCGAAACGTCCCCCGAATTCTGCAAGACGACACTGTACGACCATAGCGCAACAAGCAGCAGATCATACAGCGTGTTCACGCCAATTTTGCCGACCAAATCGAGGCCCCAGACCTGGGTTCTGATTCGCGCCAACAAGATAACGCCGGTGACGATGGAGACATAGAGATGGTATCGGTGGCGTCTGGACATGCTGCTTAGCCAAAATACTCGAGGGGAACGGTGTTTCCACGAACTCTTCATCCCATAATAAGGGTATTGGTGGAGGATCTCGATAGTTTGCGTAGTAGTATACTTGCAGTCGTGGATCGGAGTTCCAGCCGTGGATGCCGCCCTCTTCCCATAATTTGCTTCTGTATTGTACTTTACTTGCACGCGCAAACACACAGATGAGGGTGACGACAAGAATAGATTCTATCGTTGTGGTGGCTAGGAAGAAGACGAAGCGCACGTTTGGAGTCATTTGTGAGGAAGAATGATATGCTAGTTGAGGGGGTGTTGGGTTGGAAAGACTGGACGAGGAATTCGATCAGACTTCGACCCTCAGCGACATTGGACTGGGTTGGCTAGCTTAAGAAGGTGGTGCGGGCTTGTCCGCTGAGTTGTGAGATGGGCGTTGGCGATGAGTGTCAGCCAATGCGAGCGCGGGAAGAATGACCTCAAACTTGCGCATCGTGCGCCTGAGCACCACATCAAGTTGCAGATCTGGGGAGAACACGTTCGTGCTCGTACAATAATTTCAGGAGAGAAACTAGTGCTAGACGCTTCTCGATTCCCTGTTCAAGATAAAGTAAATGTATAAAAAGAGCTATCTGTCCCTGAGCTCTGCCCCAAAACCTGCTGTTCCGCGATACACAATTGCCGTACGCTCTTCCACTCCCATCCACGCGAAGATTTTACTGTACTGTCTAAAATATGTGTCTAAACCTTGTGATGCTCAGTTCCTCCCCACTTTGCTTCGCATAATTTTTTAAGTAATCATGTCGTGACCACAGCCTTACGCGCAGGTAGTTTTTCTCTGGAACACGATCAAAGAGCATCAGCAGGCATACACAAGGGCTCGATAGGCTAGAGATAAACAGACTGGGTATTAATCACCAAGTCTTATCGTAGAGCCATCAGGTTGTCAAGAGTCCAGTGTTGTGCACTCCCATCCGGTAATTTCCAAATTTGGTTGGTTAGAGTTGCAATATAATCTCAGTACACAGTCTTGCTTCACAATGTATGCATGAGCTCATTTCAGTCTCTTGAATTTGGTATATCTGGTACTGCATGTTGGTCGTGTGCGTCTGATTGGTAGACTCCTCATACATAGACCCGTGCGTCATCCGCAGAGCTTGATGTAGATCGTGGTGACACTGTGGGGAAGAAAGCAAATTCTAAACTTCCTGAAGGACCCACCGCATCCCTATCATCTTCTTGCGGCCGTCCTATTTCAAGCTCGAAAATCTCTCAGCCTTCCTATCACGCTTTTGTATATGCACGGCGTTGTAGAAGCTAGTCGCGTCGAGGGCACTACGATTCGTTTGAGCTGAGTGCTTGACTGCAGCTTCCACCTACACTTTGTTTGCCAATTACGATTGGAAAATATCCAAAGATCCCTTACATCCTTTTCAATGTTACAAACTTCGATGGTGTGACGTCCATGACTTCTGAGTTCTCGACGAGAAACGTGATCCCATCGTGCTACTCGTGAATGCAGTGTTGCATCACTGCTGTTTAACGCCGACGACGCCAATCAACGACGAGTAAATTTACTTTGCTTGATTCTCGACGTCTACGAGTTTGCCTGAACATAGCTATGCACTACCTACCACGCTGGTCTAGGGGAACGCACCGTACGTTTACAAGGTAACAAGAACAAGCAAGCTTCTGTGAAACGAGAGTCGACATCATACATCCGTTTCTCAGATTAAAACAATGCCAGAAGATCCCCGCGCCTTTGTTCGGATGAGGAACCCTTACAATCACACTGTTGCATTGCCACACGTTCGCCCCTGTTAGGAGTGATAGCAGTCATAAAAGAACCTTCGATTTTGCACAAGGGCACTGTGCGACCACAACACAGAGGGAATCTCAGATAGTTTGAACCAGTTTCATGCTCTATGGACGGTTTTGATTGAGATGAAAACAGTGCTAGAATGTCTTCAAGTCACTATCTACCCGAAGAAGTCTCATGTTTAGACTCTTGCATCCCTACGCGCTCTCACCCTAGCCTGGTTGACCTCAATGTATGATCGCCTTGCGTTGTTCCTCCGTGAGACGTTTGAACTCCCTCAGCTTGGGCACAAGGATATCGGACTCTCGGAAAACCCTGCGGCGAAGAAAGTTGTACGTGCGCTGATGCGTGGTCCACTCGCTGATGTGAGGGATCGGGCCGCCGCCACGTTGCAGTAGAGCATCCACCATAGTTGGAGAATTCCTGTGCATGGCATATTCGAAAGGTGTGAGGCGATCCTTCTTCACAGACCCCATGTTGGAATCTGCAATCACCTTGGGATCGGCCCCAGCATCGATGACTCCGTTGATGGCGGACTGGCGTCCGGACCGCACAGCAATGAAGATGGGTAGAGTGAGGATAGTTCCAGTGTTGATGTCTTTGTTGGCATGTTTCAGGACCTCCTTGATCACGGCAGCAGTTCCCTGGTCACACGCGATGTCGATGATGCGCTTGTCCACTAACGATTTCCCACGTGGCTTGAAGTCCAGAAGTAAGGGTAGAAGTCGCAGAGCCTCGGTGCTATCTTTGTCACAGATTGTGTCCCGAACCCACGAAGTATACTCAGCTCGCTCAGGTGGCGAAAGATGCTTTCGATAGAAGTCCAGAAGTGATTGGAGTCCGTCCAAGTTTGAGTACAGAATGGCGTACGAGACTGCGTAGTGCATTCTGAAGGGCGCATCCTTCCCCGATGTTAGTCTACTCAATGTCTCCTTTCCCTCTGCGCTTTGAGATGCCACATCAGCAATATACTGCAGCAAGATGTTCAAGAGAACTTCGTCGCTCGTCCGGAAAGCAATTTGGAACGGCACGAAATTCAGCCAGCGTCGTCCCGATACCCATTGCGACGGGACCGTCGAACCAGAGAATTCCTTGAGTAGCTCGGTGGCGTTATCGTAACATCCAATCGCCACCATGACAAGCATCTTGTCATGACTGTCCAAAGGTTGTTGGGACCAGGCAGCCCACTCTATGTAGCAGGTGCTCGCGTCACAACCGAGAGCGTGCGCTAGATTCGAGGATCCAACGGTGCGCTCCAAAGCGGCGCACACTTTGAACGCAACATCGTCTCGCTGCTGCAATGTCGTCGTGCCGAGCTTGCTTACAGCCCAGGCGACC
Source organism: Phaeosphaeria sp. A1 3.1a (assembly GCA_003501895.1). Taxonomy (NCBI): domain Eukaryota; kingdom Fungi; phylum Ascomycota; class Dothideomycetes; order Pleosporales; family Phaeosphaeriaceae; genus Phaeosphaeria; species Phaeosphaeria sp. A1 3.1a. Next base: position 3,894 of record QVXC01000204.1, read on the forward strand.
ATGTCTCGAACTTTTTGAACCAATACCGGGTCAACATCAAGCTCGTTGTGCAGGCGGGCAGCAAGGTAGCGAGAAATGCTCTTCTTGAAGAAGGACCGGTCGCGGTAGCGGATGGTGAAGCCTGTTGTCGGGCGGTTCATGATCTCATGAGTAATGTTGTCGGCAAAGGTCTTGCAGACCTCCCGGAGTTTCCATGCGCCTGAGATGCCGGATGTGTCGATAACGTCGTGGGTGAGGTGCAGGAAGAGCTCTGGTGGCAAGTCGAGCAGCGACATGATGGGTCGTGTATTCGGGCGTCTACGTATGGGTTCGGGTGGGCAAACAAGATAGGTCGCGATTGAGTTGGTGCCTCTTGGAAGTAGTGGTGATGGTTGAGGAGCAGTTTCGTGCGGTGGTCATGACTTGAAGTACAGCAGGCATTGCTAACGGGTGGGGGCATGAGCGCGTTTGCTGCAACACGTGACCGCGCGTGCTTGTGCGCGCTCATGAATTCAAGATATGGAAGTATTACAATCATCGATGAAAGATCGAGCGGTAAGGCCAGCACGTGATGTGCACTTTCACCTCCTCCTCTGCGTGATTGTGTCGAAGACCCCAGGCCTCCAGGGCTAGCACATAGTAACAAATTGTGACACGCTTTTCCCAAACAGTTGTGCCTACCTCCAAGCCCTTTCCATTTCAGTGCAGGAAAGAAAGACTTCTACTTTTTATGCACCTTGAACTAATCACCACACGTCAACGAAAATACTTAGCGCTCTCCTCCAGGAGTATTGGCTTGCAGTATGCACTCATAACAATGAAATCTAGTGCTTCTAATGCTTGATCTGATCGTTAAAGACCCCAAATCTTATTGTAGTGATGCATGAGTGAGATAGAGCTATATGAATGAGCGATAGTTTACCTAGTTTTACCGTTGGAGTGAAGACGCTGGAGATAGCCAACATCAATCTCACCTGCGCTTTTCTCTTACCTGCTCACTCGAATCTGAGGATCTTTGTAAGTATTGAATCACTTGATCAGATTAAGTCCACTATATGACAGTAATTTTACTTACCCACCGCCAAACAAGCTACTTTGATACTCGATCCAACCCACTACGTTCATCAAGAACGAACGACACACCTTTATTACACCAACGAATCCACAATTCGTCCACCCATCATTCGACCACTTCCATGGAGCTCTCGGATCTGCCGCCCGAGCTATTCGAAGCTATTATACACAAGCTCGTCTCTGTGACTAAGGCTGAAGGCGCATGGAAGCTCCGTGCTGTCTGTCGTAAGTCACAGACGTGTTCTCATCGTGAAAATCGGTTTAATCAAATATGACAGGTACATTCAGGAACACTATCGAGCACGACATATTTGCCAATCATGCCATCACCGTCTTCGGGGAACACGCCAGAGAGCAACTTCTGAGACCCAACATGGGCCTTTATCTCTATCACCGGTCGAAGAGGCCCCTTGACTCGCACACCTCGCTACCCAGCAAGATTAACCAGATGGTCTCCGTCGCAGAAGAGCTCCAACTTATCGGCTACCAACCACTTGATACTGCTCGTCAGGCTATTTACAACAAACTCGGTGGCCAGGACCAGGCTTCGACAGTGATTGAGATGCTAGGGCGTGGAACGGTCGGATCATATCACAACAGCCTCGATGAGGCTCTCACACCGAAAGACAAGTTCATCGCAGCAATTGCTGTTGACGAAAATGAGCTCATCTTACGCCTGATACCAGAAATCGAGCCCACACGTTGGCAGCTGTTTATTGGTTGGCCGTTGTTGGAAGTGATCACGCTTGAACAGGAAGCCCCCTTGCACGCACTTCTCGATGTCTACCGCCATCGTATGGAGCAATGCAAAAAGGAATCTCTAGACGATTTGTATCTGATTGATAGCATCCGCTGTTCAATTGAGCAGACCATCTTAAAAGCGATGTCAGACGGCCGCATTGATTTGGTTCGCTTTCTTGCATTGTGGTACAGTGAGCACATTGAGAAATGGCCCAAATCAAACCACAACAAATTACTTGAAGCCGCCATTCGAGCCGATCGAGCCTCTGTGGTCACGGTGCTACTTGATGTTCCCGGCAGAACTCGCAGGAATTGTCCGACGATTACCACCTATCAGTGTCGACTACTTTGCATGTTTGGCGCCATTAACACCATGAAGCAACTCATTGAAATGGGTCATATGGAGGTACACATCAAGCCTAAAGACAAAGTCTACCTCAGAACACCGCTGGTGGAGGCTGTTCGTACCAATCACCTGGACGTCGCAAAGTTGCTATTACAGGCTGGAGCAGACATCGACATGCTCGGAAGCTATAAGGAAGAGAAGATGACGCCTATCGAAGTTGCCATCAGCAAGGGCAATGCGAAGGCTGTGGAGTGGCTCTTTTTTGCCGGCGCGAGTCTGCCAAAAGAGATTAAGTGGCCGAAGGACGAGGCAACTTGCGAAGTACTAAGGAGAGCGGGGCTTTGAAGAGAGGCTATGGGTCAGAAGAAGATTAAGGAGTGATGATAAACTCGGCTAGTGATCCCATGATGGAAATGAATGAGTCGTGTACCATGAAACCATGGATATATAACAGTTGGGAGAGCGTGTGATCTAGGGCGGCATTTGTGCACCAAGGTTCCACCCTCAGCCTTCTTGATTCTCTGGATCAAGTCTTGCTTAGATTCTCGAGAAGGTTATGCGGCAGACATTTCCATTTCATTTTTGCTAGTTATCTAGACTTGGCTATGCATCGGCTCGCATGAGTCGCGAGTTCGTGTGATAGAAAACGGCGATCCGAGGACATAAACAAGGTGCGTCTGGAATTCCAATACCTCGGACGGTATTCTCTGGGCCTTTTGCAGATATCAATGACAGCATTGCAGTATGGAATGGCGTATCAACGCAACATTCTCAACTTCAGTCTTCTTCCCTGAAGTTCGCGCGGCATCTAACATTGAACAGCTCCCAACATTTGGCAAGTGACTTGATCATCTGCCTCTGTGTTCCGGGCAGCAAAATTAGTTGCTAGCAGCAATGTCAGTAAAAGTCCAATACCATCATCGTATTGGGCTTGTGAAGTCCTACAATTATGCGGCCATTATGAATCTCTGGTGCCAAAGTGAATCACAGGCAAGCAAGTATGCTTCGCTTGGGCATAGTCGTTAGAAACTGACATGTCGTAGACTAGACTCGTAAGCATGGATTTATGGATACCTTCGAGAAAACTTTTTCGGTCTGCTACCGGCTAAAAAATCATCCATGAAGGTCCCCTCAAAGGGAGAGATGAATGGCACACAGTGCCATCTCATGTCTGTACTCGCTTGTTCCAATGTACAATGAACCGTTTGTTTCCTTAAGATGCGTATCTAGGCTCTATATATACTTACGGTCAGTTAGCTTGTCCGAACTGACACGAGTTCACCTTTTAGATTAGCTAGTGTCCCCTCGACAACGCGTCTTGTGCTTCATGATGCTACTTACGTTTCTTATTCTCGATCATGTCCCTAGACACAGTGACGACGAAGCGGACATAGGAGTGTATGGTTCTTGTTTCACCACTTTCTCACATTGCCGCCAATCATAGCCCCGTCACTCAATGCAAGTGCATCTTTCCCCCCTCCGATTGTCCCCCCCCCCCTCAATAAAACCCCCTCTCTCGCAGACCTTCTTGACGAACTACTCGAGCAACCGCAGCACAAATCCGCCCCAGACACAACTTATCGCACTCAACAGAGCCCTGGAAGGCTTTCAAACTCCACTAGAGCCAGGAGGAGGATCTACAACATGGCTCTCCAGGCTCTCCCGCCTGAACTCCTTGAGCTGGTCATGGTCGAGCTTGTCAAGAGCAGCCCAGTCGAAGTGTCGTGGAAGCTGCGCCACCTGGTCCGTAAATATCATATGGCTTTCATAATGATATGACAAACATCTGACTAAAACTACGCTAGGTGGTTTCTACTACGGAATTCCTCGTCTTGTCCTCACCATACTGCCTCAACAAGCCTTCGATTCGCCCGCCACTTCTATGATCCTCGAGGCTTCTAACATCCTTGGCGATAATCTCGCATACTGTCTTGCGGCCCGGGTCGAATCTCCAAAGTCGCGTGACGGGCGACCCGAACTGCTCAAGAAGGTTGCAATTATGGCAGAGTATCTATACAAGAAGCTTGGAGCCAGCGATGGGATCAGCGATGATGCCAAGTGGAAAATTCTCATGCGCCTCTGTACGGGCCTGTCATCAAGGATTCGACGTGTCTACCCAGGCGGCGACAAAGTACGACAACTTCTTTGGTTAGCTCACCATGACTACCAGCGTAGCCCATCCGAAAAGGATATCATCGGGAGGGATTTCGGCATCGGAGATCAAGTGGTTGCATGCTTAGCCATTGGTGATCATGCCTTGATCGGCGAGATGTTACCTCATGTCCCCAATGACACATTTTTCCGTATCTATGGTAACCCTTGAGAACTGCTGTAATCCTGAAAGACTTCGTGTTGCTCGATACAATCATGAACCAGCTGAACACCGATCGAAGCGGGTCGCGAAGGGAAAAAAGGGCACTCTTACTGGGCGACTCGGTGTTCTCTGTCAAAGGAGCGTTAGATGCTGCCATTGCGCTAGACAAAATTACGTTCCTCCGCCGACTGCCCGAATTCACCCTGATCTACGTCACCCATCTAAAGAAGAGCTTATACATGGATCTGCTGGAATCGGCAGTTTATTGGCAAGCCGAAGCCGAATTTGTCTGGGCAATCTTCGACACAGTGGCTAAGGACCGGACAAAGCACAAATATCGCGCTCCGCTGTCTCTGTTTCGCAAGATGTGTTCTCTTGAGCTTAATGATGGCATTGTGGCGTTGATAAAGTTTGGCGGCATAGACGTGAACAGTAAGCATCACTCAACTAGACTGCTCGTGATAACAGCATACTGACAGGAACCGTAGGCACCGAGTCAGAAAGCGCTCCTCTCGTCTTGGCTATACGCTCTGGCTCAGAGACCAGCGTCGCTGCTGTTCTTACCGCTGGAGCCGATATAGACCTGCCAATTCATCCCCAACAGGGGAAGATGACGTTGACGGCTCTCGAGTACGCCAGTTCGCACTGTGGCCAGTACAAGACCCGATATTGGGCTGTCGACTATCTTCTCTCACATGGTGCTGCACTCCCGGCACTATCGGCGTGGCCACTCTATAGGACCATCTACAACAAGTATCGCGAGGCAAAGCACAGCAGGGAAGGCGTTCTCGTACCGGAGTGGAAGCTGTTCAAGAGAATGACGGATGCCGAGCGCGCAGCGCTGTGAGGGCATTCCATGGGGTCGGACTGAATAGGAATTGACATACCAATGAATGGTGATTCGAGTGCCTCGGAATGATCAGTATCATCTGACATCCCATGTTTGCACCTCTCACTTGAAATAAATACAATACAGCACATACACCCTTGATTGACGCATGAGTCAGATATGCACGCGCATTTGCAGTCTCCAATCAAATGCTGTGAAGAAAGACGAACTCGGTAATCGGACATGTGAAGTGTTTCTCAAAACATCATTTCGCCACCCCGGGTCGCACTGCCATGATCTATTTGCCATCGACGGGTGCCTCCGACCGTCACGTGCCTAGCTGATCTCTTGCGTTTGTAGTAGTCGACTGTCATACCCTCTCATCGATCGCTCTCGACAACCACAAAGCATCTTGATATCCTCTTTTCACAATCGCTAGCAAGCATGGAACTGCTTGATATGCCACCCGAGCTCCTCGAGCGCATCATGACGTCCCTCATCAGAAGCATACCAATCAAAAAGTGTTGGAAGCTCCGGACCACCTGCCGCAGCTTCGATCAAGAAATTGCACGACAAGCTCTCACTACTCTACCTCCCAAAGCCTTCCAGTCACCTATCGCGTCTCGAATTCTGAGCAAAAACCTCGGGTACTACCTCGCGATCCGCGTCCGGACCGCTGGCGATGAACGCCGAAATATACCTAACTGTTGGCAGGCCTGTAGCACTAGTGCTGAAATGAAATAACTATAATTGCATTGTATTCGATTGATTGATTGTTCTATAAAAGAAGAGCTACATGCGAGCGAACCCAGGGGTTCTGGTCTGAGCGCTGCGGCCAGTGCGCTGCTCGGACGCTGCGGTCAGTGCGTCTGATCGCGTAGCTGAGATGTCGACGATACTTGTGATCCGACACTAACGATGTCAGACACGCCCTACCCAAGAAGATAGCTCGAATGGCCAAGTATCTATACAAGAAGCTCAAAGCGAACACGAAGAGCAAGAAATGGGATATTCCACTGCTTCTTTGCAAGGGCTTGGGATCGACCATGTTGCCACACTCACCGTCATCAGAGTGGCCGGACCTACGCACCTATCTTTGGGGCAATGATCAAATGCCTTCATGTATTCAGAGGAAATTCAGTATCGAACATAAGTTGGCCGCGTGCGTAGCGATTGGCGATGTTAAACGCGTCAAGAGACTCCTACCCAAAGCTGCAATCCGGGACGATTGTCCCGTCTACGGGAAGCTTTTGATCAACGCTGTGATTCTATCGGATATGGAGCTACTACTAGCATTAACCGGTCATGTCAGAGATCTTCCTGGAGTTTTTCAAGCCGCAAGAAAAAAATCGGTGCTTCGTGACTCGCATTTCGGCGCGAAAGGCCCCATACACATGTCCATTGAGCAGGGCAAAGTCGGTTTCTTGCAAAATCTGCTGAAGTATCTCATCACTCATGCCCCGCAAATTGGGAAGAACATGTTTCACGACTTTGTATCTCGTACACTAAGGGTGGACGGCGCTGAGTGTCTGGATGCCATTTTTGAGTGGTCACAGAAGATCAAGCTCAAAGATGGAAATGAGGCCAGTAATGGTCTTTTCCGGCGCGCCTGTCTACTAAAAGCTCATGCTTGCATCCGTGTGATTATCAACAAAGATGGTCCGAGTCTTTATTGTACGTGTAGACAAATATCAAGACAACTTGGACACTAACTTGTATCAGCTACAATTTCTTCAAGCTCGCCAATGTGCATGGCTATTCGCACTAATTGTGGCGCAACTGTTGAAGCTGTCATCAATGCTGGGGCAGGGATTAACTTCCGCGTTCAGTTCGGACCGAACAACGATATGCATACACCTCTCGAATTCGCCCTCTGTTCGAAGAACTTCAATGTCGTAAAGGCGCTCATCAGGGCTGGCGCTGATCTCCCACCTCTGTCGACGTGGCCACTGTATTATACTACCGACAAAACGCTGCAAAAGGTGAGATTCGACCGGCAAGGGGTCGAAGTACCCAAGTTTGAGCAGTTCAAGGTGATGAGTAAGGCGGATCGGGCATTGTTGTAAGGGATGGTTACGAGCCAAGATTGGTAGTTCGTACCAACCATAACGAGAATAACACACATCAGCAATGGCTCGAAATATTCTGGTATTGTCATATTTGATATCTAATAAATACTGTATCTGGATCGGCCACTTCATCTGCGTTCTTGTGTTTGAGGCTCGATCAAGTCCATGGTTCATCACAATTTACACGGGCTACATATCAAAGATCTTGCTTTTGAAATTGGTTTCCATGGTACACAAGCGCGAAGGCAATTGACTACCGCTCAGCTCTACAGCCTGGATATATCATTGATCATCGCGTGCCATAAGGGGACCACTTTGTGTCTCTGTACCTTCAGCTTGCTACAGGCTTGTAATGTGACATATACCGAACGCGATAGGTACTCCGAACCCTCCCAAAATCTCTGTGTATACTGAGGTTTCCTTGACAGTCTTTGCACTCGTCATGAGCTGCCATAGCCAGCGCGTCGTGCGCGTCGTCCAATTTGGCCCTTCTCCTCGTCTTCCCCTTCCATCAAACCGTCTACTCATCAATCGTTTCTCCTTGGATTGATGCTTCAAGATTCAATAGTTCCTACCACGACATGCCTTGGAATGTGTCGTATGATGGCAGTAATGATTCCTCAATACCATCGCTCACTTTCATCGTGCACAGGTCGTTGTACATTTCTCAAGAGCAGGTACGTGGCCAAAAGTCCATGGACGGGAGTGGGCAGCCAAGATTCCGTAGATGAATGAACGCCTCCCATTTGTCGTACTTGAGTGCCAGAGACAGCGCTGTATCGGAAACTTCGACACCTGCGTCGATGAGACCTTGGATCACCTCCATGTTGCCGGCGCTACACGCGATCTTGATGAAACGCTCTCCTCGTCGTGCACTATGCTGCCTGTCATTCATGTTTTTGATCTTATTGACGCCGAGGAGTGCAGTGACCATCTCGAAAGTGCCTGACGTGAGAGCTATGTCGAGGTGTTGGCTCTGTACGTGATTTGGGTTTTGGCGTAGGATCAACTCGAAGAGAGCCATGTTGCGAAGTGGGATCGCCCGCCCGAGCCATAGGCAGAACATGAAGACCTTCTGGATGCGAGGCGCGGATATTGATGCAATTTCGCCCGCAAAGTTTGCTCGGGAGTCCTGGAGGGCTAGGCCAAACGCCTTTTGCATCTCGAAGGCTGAGCTTGCTGTGTTCGCAGGGATGGTACGGCAGTACTTGATGATGCTATTGAATAGAGCCGTATCTTGAGTCGACACTGCATGAACGAGAGGGGTAGTACAATACTCGTGGTTGAACAATGCCCCGTCACGGAGGAGGCTGCCCCAGAGGCCATCGACAAGGTGGGATGCACCGAAGAGCATGGCTGCCAGGACCTTATACCGATCCATGAGCTCGCTGGAATCGCGAGCTGGCAGCTTGGCATGCTTGACTCTGTGTGGCCACAGTAGTAAACCGTGTATGAAGCTCGCGCCGAAATAGCGGACGAGACCTACATAGAGACGCCATTGGCAGGAGCGCTCGTCTTCCTCTGAAATTTCCAGCGACTTGCACAAGAAATTGGTCATCTTGTGGATAAGGGCAGACAGTTCTCGCTCGGTATCAAGAGGCTTGTGCAACTTGTTGAATAGAAACTCTGCTGTGTGGCCGTCGATGGCTCTAATGCATCTGGACTTCCGAAATGCGGCAATTGGGCTCTCGTGAAAGAGAACTTGGTTCACTTCATCGCGAAGGACACGAGATGTGGCGCGAAGTGGGAACAGTGCTCGTAATCCACGACGTTCGCTGACCTGGATCACGACCATGCGCACGATCTCAGACGGAATATTCAGGAGAGGCATCGTGGAGGGTTGTGTTGTCTTTGGAAGCAAGGGCTATCAAAGTATGCTGCAGTCGGCGACTGTGTTGATGTTGAGTTGCGGCGGTGGGATGGTGTGTTGGTCAAGTACGGAGGGAGAAAAGCGACGAAGTGTTATATACATGGAGGCCCCAAGCTGCTATTAGTGTTGTGAAAGTAATTTGGACGCAGTAAACTGCTGGACAGTGCTCAATCGGCCCCCTCAATCACTACCAATGGGGCCGAAGCTGTGCGTTCACTTACAAGGAACTTCCAGCTCACAGTCCATTCTCCCGTGTGACATTGTTCGTGAGTGACTGTTATCAGCAAGTAGCTGTTCGTCTCAAAACGTCTTCTGTAGTGCCACAAGAGTTTCTAACGGCCCCGACATGATCAACGCTTCTTCTGGGCACACGAGTAACCAGGATATCCGCGCCACTCCCTCGAACTTGCATACGTCAGCATCCTAAGACACCGCGAGATCTTCATGTAATTGAAGCTGCAACATTCGTCACAGTGTTCGAAAATCTCAGACGCCCTTGTATGCCGTTGTTGAGCTTCACTCGACGACTTTGGCTGTTCCTTGAGACTGACTCGGGACATTTATATGATTGGACAACAAAAGAAAAGGACTGCGTTCTGTCCTCGAAACTTCAACAATGTCATATGAGTAGAGTTCGATATGATTTGGTAAAATGGGCGATAGTTATGTACTTATGCCTTTGTCTGCATCGGTCGACGCATCCACCAATACTGCTGCTTGCGACGAGCGGCAAACTTCTCAGGAACAGGGCAGATGTAAAGCGGGCCATCAAACCCTTCCGATGCGTAAAGCTTGCGACCCTTGTCAGAGCCCTCAACAACAGCCTAAAAATCTTAGTAAGTTTATCGAATGTGCACATTCACTGTAAACATACGTCGACGCCCATCTTTTCAGCCTCAGCGAGACCCCATTTGACTAACAAACGACCGGCCCCCATTCTCTGATACGCGGGGTCTACCATCATCATGTCAAGCGCTGTGTCTGTGAGCGTGTATTCTCAACGAATAACGAAACGAGGTCAAGCATGGATCGCAAAACGTACCGGCGAGGCGAGCCCCGGTCTCTTCAAGCACAACTTGTCTCGGAGCAAAGAACGCATGGAACAGTGCTTGGGCGAACTCCTTTTCCTCTTCATTCTCCCAGTAGTCACCTCCGATCTGAGGCTGGGGAGGAATCGGACCACCGCTGTAGAGATTCCATTTTGCTGACGCAACGATCACGCCAGTGTCCTTGTCGACAACTTTCAAGAAGTTGCCGTAGGGGTCACCGTGAAAAATCTGGAGCAGACGCTCACTCCCAGCCTTGCGGCCTTCTGGGGTGTGGTGTGCGGGAAAGACTGAGTCCATGTATTCGTGGTCATTGGCGAAAGCCAGCGAGATGATCTCGAACACACGAGGAATGTCCTCGGCGGTGCAACGCTGAACCTCAAAGTTGGACATAATGAGACAGGAATTGATAAATCAAAGGGGTGGAGTCGGGCGCAACAAGGGGACGAGGGAGTGTCGGTGAAAGATAAACACCCCGCAGCCTGGTGGCTTTGCAAAAGTCGTTGCTTGATGCAAAGGCTCCAAATTAGATGCCCTGCAGGGACGCTACCAGGTTAGCATCCTTCGTCGTAAGCGATGTCTCATGCCAGTCCGAAAATGGCAGGCTATCTTCCTGTCTGGTTAAGATCTGCCGTCTAGCTAGATTCCAAAAGCTTAGTGAGTAGACAGATCAGATCAGCGTTTACTTTCCCGTTGACCACTGCTCGCGTTGGTGAAGTCTGGGGTAGAAACCCAGCAATTGGTCGGATGCATGGGTACTTCAAACATCGTAGCCCACACATGCACTCATTGGCTTCCATAAAAGGGCCGTCCACGGCTTCAACTCGTTGTGGAGGGCCCCACGATATTAGCATGATTTATATCGTATGATATGGTCGATCTAGACTGTTAATGGCCAAGTCAAACTGCAAGCCGAGACGGTCGCCAGTTGCCGACCCGGGACGTTGACTCGGCGGTTTTATCGTAACGATTAGATCGTGTTAGTTCGACGGCTGTCAAGTCCGCTCCCCGAGCAGTGACCAGATTGTCGGGTCTCGCAAGGTTGAGATTTGCGATATGTTGTGAGTTGATTGGTGTAGTGCCCTTGTCAGCGGCTCAGGTACCATGCACATATGATCAAGTATCGTCTCGTGCGGACTTTTACATACATTCTTTTTTGTTGGAATTGCGCAGGCTGTCGATCTGCAACGCATGGCTCCTAACCCACCCCAGCCTTTAAACTTGCTACACCCCGTGGCTGCTGTCAAGACAAGAGGACAATTATCAGTTTACCTGACCTTGTTTGATCTTTACTGTAGCAGCTACGTATCGCGATATCATGGCTAACTTTTTGCATGAATCGTGGTCTTAAGTGGGTGTTGCTGGTTTCCTTGTTCTCGTGCGCCTGTGAGTTTGACTTCCGTTGCTCACGATCGACCTGCCTCCCAAAGTTGTCTCTCATCGTTGCTTGGCGATTGCTAAAGTCTCTGTCCTGTCCAATTAATGCCCGAGAAGAGACATGGTACTAATTTCGCATCTTTAGATGGCTGGTGGTGCACCAAGTCGGATGGCGGAAGTTAGCCTTAGACGATGCCCTGATGGTTTGCGCCTTGGTAGGTTTCCCCCGCTCTGCGACGTACTTGCTTGCTAATGATGGCAAGATGTTCTATGTAGCAGAAGCGTCCGCTGCCCACATGACAGTGTCATGGAAAGGCCTCGGAAACAATGCCATGACCGACGAACAAAGGGCGGCTCTGGACCCCCAATCCGAGGAATGGAAGATCCGTATCCAGGGATCTAAGATGAAAATTGTTGGGTGGTCAACGTACACAACGATGTTTTGGTTGCTGAAGTCGTGCTGGACTATCTACTATTCTAAGTTAACGTGGGTGTTTGGCATCGTGACGGTATGACGAGTGAATACTGATGTCTTCAACAGGGAAGGAGTTTACCGGATGAACTTGAGAATAAAGATGACCTGGGCGCTTCTGGCATCAACATTCCTTGTGTGCTTCGGCGTTATAATCTTCCAATGCGGGTCTTTCCCAAAAAAAAAAAAAGGCAGATCAATCCAAACCCCGGAAGTAAGTTCTGAAATTGATCCATTTGCCTGCTCGACAGCTAATCGTATGCGGAAACAAGATGTTTGCCAGCCAGCCTATTCATTCTTGCAGGTCTCCTTCATCATGGCACTCAATATTGTCACTGATCTTTGGCTTATGGCCATTCCACTTCCTGCAAGTTTGCCACAATGCACAAAATGTTATTGCAGACTAACATTTGATTGATTCGCAGATCATTTGGAAAGCCCGCCTAGATTTGAAGACCAAGATTGGACTGCTTGTGCTGTTCAGTCTCAGCTGTATTGTCGTCATCTTTGGGATCATCCGCTGTGTCACCCTCATCACGGTATTTCAACCATTCTTTCCTGAGGGATAGGCTAATAGATCGATAGACAAAAGAACTCGAGCCATCGCAGTCTGGACCATGGTCAGTCCGTGAGTCGTTCCTCGCCTTTGCCGTCTCCAACGTGCCAGTCATCATCCCTCTCTTCAAATGATAGTTTGCCAGCGTTACCGGTATCCATTCGATCCGTGGCAAGTCCAGCTCCAATGGCTCGTATCCCTTGGACTCGCAAGCCAAATACAGTAAGGCGGGATCATACGGGGTCGGGATTTCGAAAGGCAGCAAGAAGACGGCAAAAAAGTTCAAGCATCCTCTCAGCTTACCGACCAAGTGGGGATCAGACGAGGAAATTACAACAAATCAACAGACTATGGGCACAGGGGGCATGGGCGGAGAAAACAAAGGTGGCCGAGATAACATCAGCGAGATTACGGAGAGTAATCTGGAGCTAGAGGATATGTCAGCGAAGCCAAGGCATGAGGCGCGCGCGAGCAAACAGATACCGACGGGTAGGGAACATGGAAGCCCAGGGGATAAAATGGTTACCCGGGAATGGAAAGTGGTTAAGAACCAAGGAAAGGTAAAAAGTCCCGTGTTTTATGCTCCTTGATGATGAATGCAATGCAACAGTATTAGCGAGGAGGGACAGAATGAAGATTCTGGTCACATTATTCACATTGCACATACTGTGGTAGGTCTTTCTCGCTGCAGCTTGCTCGGCAGCATGTGCCAGGTTTCTGTACTGGTCTTGAGTCGAAAGCAAGAAGACGTATATGCTCTGAAGTGCGGAAGCTACAGAGAGCTTTGACCTCTACAGTGTGTTTCTACTGGTATGTGATGTTGGACGAGAGTTATAAATCACTGTTGGCACCCTCTAGCGCGCGGCCTGGGAAGCATTACGTTCGCGGCGATAAACCGAATATATATGACAGCTACCAGATGCAAACATTGGAACAAAAGATGCAAGTAGACTGTGCTTCTTAACGTCGAGGCAATGTGTAGCTTCTGACGTCATGGCTATAGGTTGGTGCACGAGTTCGCCACTACAGTCCAGACTCAGCCAACATGAACCAACAGGAGTTCTTAAGGACATTCACCTACGTTGTATGCCACAGCACGTTCGCTCGGCATCATGGTCTCGAAAACATCAGAATGCGAGTGTTGTAATCAAGGCTCTGAAATCCCACGGCATCTCGGTAATCATTGACGATGTATTTGAAGGACCTCCGCCTCGCAAGGACGCTAGTTGAGGTGACGTTCTCGATGCAAATGATGGAGCATTGGTTACAGACAGACTCGGTCGAAGAGTACCTCTGTATGAGACGCAATGAGATGGTTGGACTTGATGTTAGTCTCGAAAGCACACATTGGTAGCTTATGATCAGTTGTGCACTGACATTGCTACCAGGGACAATCGGATGGCACAATATGATTTAAAATGTCATCTAGAACTAGCTTGAATAAACTCCGTCCATAAAAATAGCGCAGAGCCAATATGTAAAACCTGGCTGGTGTGATCAGCCGGTGATGGAAATATTTTGAGACTTGGAAAGACGGATGTGCTGAGACTGAAGCCTGCGAGATATAGACGCGATTGGCGACGAGTAGGTCCAAAAAAGACTGTTAAAATAGCCCAAATATGCAGATTTGTGCTGAGAAGTGGATTCCTGAGTCTTGCAAGAAAAGGGATTAAGGTCATCATCTCGGCTCTTCTGCGTTCTGGTACCTGGGGCAATGTCCGCGTGAAAAACTTTGCCTATGGCAGCAGTCTCTCCTCGCCGATGAAGGGGTTGGAACGGGAATGGAGTTCTCCCATGAGCATTGAAGATGTCTTCGCGATCGTCACCTACCGCAGTAGCACGTATCATGTCACTGAATGCGATGTTTGGTCTCCTTCCCAGCATCTTGTCGGCAGTCATTCCCTGTTCCAAGCTATGTAGATCAGAATGATTGCTAAGATCAAACTTTACAATTTTGCTTCTATCCATAATCTTGACGTCGCCGACAAAAGCGTCATTTCGAACTCAGATGTTCACTAGAATCTTGGCAAGTCTTTCTAAACGTATGAATAAAGTGGCGTGAAGGATACCAATGCCAATTCTAAAAGCGGCTCTTCATAGATGAAGGTTAATGGAATGCATATGCAATCAGATAGAAGTTGCCTCAGCGTTCACCTTGTTGTTTCGCAAATAAGGGAAGTGCGCGTCTGGCTCGAACAGCCACCCATACCGAACCCCTCGAAGATTTTGGACCTGGGTTAGCCGAGCCACAACATTTTCTATGTCGCATCGCAACATCAAATCTATTTGACCCCACGACAAGTTTGTTGAAAGCTTGGTTGGTTCCTCGAATATTGCAGGTTGCGCAAAAGGGCAACGTGTTGCGAAGCGGTGCCGGTGCCCATGCCAAGGGCGGCTACCTTAGGGGGGCCTAACTGGGCGCAGCATTGTCAGCAATGCGACAGCGATTTTACATGATCTTAGACCTCGTCAACGTATCTTTTGCTCCTATGTGATCTCTTCATCTCAGAGTTTGTTTCTCCAATTCATTAGAGCATGGCAAGGCGTCTATGGCGCGCGTTAATCGAACCGCTCCATTCCTCCTCCACGAGTCGCGCGCACTATCAACACGCGTCAACCAACGACCCAATCGAATTACAGCCGCAGACCAACCGCAGTAACGATGACCTAGTCCTAAAATCTTCGAGTGACTCCAAACATTCAAAAATTGAGTCTACGCTTGTCGGACGCTACAGACAGCGTCTTTCGGGATGGAAAACCGGTGTCCTACAATTTGCAATCTGTGCTTCCGTGGTTTTCCTCATCAACCTCGTCGTCACGATATGGGGATCAATCACCCACAAGACAACCGAAGATACATTGGATCAAGGAGATTGCGGTCGTATCAAGACTTTAAACTCTGGTCTTCACGTACTTATCAACATCCTCAGCACTGTGCTACTTAGTGGCAGCAATTATTGCATGCAATGCATGACTGCGCCAACGAGGAAGGAGATAGATACTGCGCATGGGACACGAAGAAGGCTTGATATTGGTGTTCCGAGCTTCCGTAATTTGAGGCGTATTAGTCGCCGAAGACTGATACTATGGCTGCTTCTTGGACTGAGCTCGCTTCCGCTTCATCTTTTGTAAGACATCAATCAAAGCTTTTGGCAATTTGCTCACTTCCTAGATACAATTCTGCTATCTACGTGTCGTTGTCGACTAATAGTTACGACATGTTCGTGGTCAATCAAGCATTCGTCGACGATCCAGTGTGTCAGAACTGCACAGATACCACTTCTGATAGACCCGAACTTCTCCGAGGTGCCGCAGTGTTAAAGAGCCTTTGGAATCAGTCGCGCCATGGTGAAATAGACAGACTGAGTCCCGCGGAATGTTTGAGCGCTTATGGTAATCGATTCCCCGTCGCGAGATGGGTGGCAGTCGAACAGTCAGCATATAGCCTGCCACCTATCACTTTTATACATGAGAATGGTACTAACAGTGTGTAGTATGTATCCTCCCAGCCTTGAGATCGTCGCTCGCTTGCAACAGATACTGACTAGGCTCCGGTTTTAGGGCACTATCGTTCAGTCCACGAGGCGCAACCTTCTTGTTGTGACGTCTAACAATGATTATCATTCGAGTCGTGCTTACCTCACTCTCCCTTTCGAGCCTGAGATCAACAACACCAACTGGTATCAGTATGACTTTTTCAATGCCAAGAAGGCACTCAATCATTACCAACGCAACTTTGACGAATTATATTGGATTTGCTCAGAGCTTCCAAGAAAGAATACACCTTGCATAAACAGAATTGGGGAGCTCCTGCAAGCGCCACAGTCGTGGGCTGTTGGCGATAGTTGCTCTGGTGGGCCGCCTGGGTGGTGTGACCAATCTCGGTGGCCGGTGGAGTACTGCCTCAGTGAGCGTGCAGAGTTGCAGTGCAAACTTCACTTCAACCAGGTCATCGCTGTCATCGTTACAGTCCTGAACTTCTGTAAGTCCCCATTTCTGATAATGCTGCGATGTTGTCGCCTCATCATATGATCTAACCCCTCATCTTACCGAATTTCGAGAAGAAGGCTGACTTTTGATCAGTCAAAGCGGTGCTAATGTTCTACATTGCATACACTGCCAAAGGCAATCCTCTTGTCACAGTCGGCGACGCAATAGCATCGTTCATCGATGAGAAAGATTCCACAACGGAGAGCATGGGTCCGGTCGGTGCCCGTGACATTAAGAAGGATTATCGTGGTGCCGCAATCACTTGGAGTGACCCACGCTGGCGCTGGAAAGACGCAACGAGCAAAACGCGGCGCGCGACTACGCTTGCACTGTATGATATCAGTAACGGGGGTTCCCTCAAGCCGGCTGACCACCTCCCAGGTTCATGATTGCCATCGGCACAGTTCTAGGGCTACTCATCTGGACTGTCAAATGGATCAGCTTCGTATCGGCAATCAACACCTCTGACATTTTCAACTTCGGATTTGGTGCAGTCGACGCACGCGCCTTGATCAACAGCGCGGCCTTCCCAACAAACATGGCAGCCTTGGCTCTCATTGCAAACTTGCCGTAACTCATCCTATCTCTGCTGTACTTTTCATACAACGGCCTCTTTACAGCCATGCTCGGGAGCTACGAGTGGATGTCGTATGCGCGCAAGAGGAAAGGTCTGCGTCTTTCTCGCAAACCAGCCGGAGCTCAAAGGTCCACATACTTCCTTCAACTACCTTATCGATTCGGTGTCCCGCTTGTCATTCTAAGCGGCACGCTACACTGGCTTGTCTCCCAGAGCATATTCGTTGTGGCATTCGACATTTACGATGAGTTTGGAGAATTGCAAACAACAGACATCGGCTGGCAATATAGTGCTGTGACACGAACTTGCGGGTACTCACCCATAGCAATGCTAGCCGTTGTCATTGTGGGAGGAGCTATGCTAGTGGCCGTAGTAGCGTTCGGGTACATACCTTATAAGCGTGGTATGCCTTTGGTAGGCAGCTGTAGCTTAGCGATAAGTGCTGCCTGTCATCCTGATATACGGCCTGGGGCTGGAGACGTCGCGCAGTCCGAACAGAAGCTGCAATGGGGTGATGTGAGTACTGGGACGGATGGGATCGGGCATTGTGCCTACTCGAGTGAGGACGTAAGACCCATCATGAAAGGTCATACGTACCTCTGAAGTTAGAGAGGCAAAGTCAGGAAAACCTTTGTTGGCACCACTCAACTGGTATAGAGAGCAATAGAGTACAAACCGCCTCGATTATCATTACGATCAATATATCTGCCTAGTTCCACTACATTTTGTTCAGCCAAATCATCTTGCTCTGGTAGTCCCGTCTCGGCCAGTTGATGTTCATTCCCCCATTCATGTAGGTTGCACCAGAGTACGTCGCGTTGTCCAGATTGTTGCTGTAGCGCGCAGTGGGGTCCAAGCCCGCAAACCTGAGCGGGGGCGCCGCAGGCTTCACCTGCATCATCTGCTGGAAGGCAAACACGACTGCCTGGCTTCCATCGGCACTGACAAATTGCACACCAGGCCAGTTGCTGTCGGCCGGATGACGGAGTCGGTAGAAGTCGCCGCTGATGACGATCGGGTTGACGCGCTTGGCCATTGCCATAATTCCTGGGAGCTCCTCAGCCTCTGAAGGGCTGAGCTCCTCGGGGTTGAGTTCGAGACCGAAGGATCCACACATCATAGCGACGTGTCCACGGTATGTGATGCTAATGTTGCGGCCGGTTGACTGGTTTGGCACAGCAGAGATGTGACAGCCCATAGCCGAGGGCGGGTAGGCGAGTGATGTTCCCATCTGAATTGTGAGACGATCCGAGGCGTCCGTGTTGTCAGACGTCCAAGATTGTGGCCAGTAGTGTAGTATACCGGCATCGAAGCGGCCTCCGCCGGACGCGCAGCCTTCCCATAAAACGTCGGGATACTTGGTGGTCAAATTGTTCAAGATGTTGTATAGTCCGAGGATGTACTTGTAGTCGTCGGAAGGATGCGACATCTCATGCATGGCACGATTGTTGTCCCACTTGACGTATTGAATGTTGGCGGAATCAAGGACATTGGAGACCGAATTGATGATGAAATCTTGGACTTCAGGCAGACCGACGTTGAGGACCAACTGGCTGCGCGTCAAGGTTCTCTCGTAATCTCGGGCGTGCAACACCCATTCAGGGTGCTCATCATACAATGAGGATCTCGGGTTCACCATCTCAGGCTCGACCCAGATACCAAATTTCATCGGGGTTGACGTGTTGGAAGCAGTGAAGTTGTTGACCTGCGCGACGTAGGATCGGAGGCCGTTGGGAAATAGCGCTGGATTAGGTGTCCAGTCTCCCAGGCCCAGAGTATCGTTGTTTCGAGGGTATTTGTCGCCGAACCAGCCATCATCCATCACGAAGAGCTCAACATCCAGCTCATCTGCCTCGCCTGCCAACTTGACGAGCGAGGTTTCGTTGATCTTGAATCCTAGTCCCTCCCATGAGTTGAGCAGGGGCGGACGAGTTTCCTTCGTGGCCTTGTGTCGCGATAGGTGGTTGCGATACAAGTCGTGGAATGATCGCGAAACACTACCCATTCCTTGAGAAGAATAGATGGCAACAGCTTCGGGTGATTGGAACGTCTCCCCTGGTTCTACGCGAATGCTAGAATGCAGAGAGTTCATTCCGAGCAGGACACGCGTGAAGCCGTTCGAGAACTTCTCGGCGGTCGCTTCGAAGCTTCCGGTCCAGATCAAATTAAAGCCCCATGCCTCACCCGAGCTCTCAGTAGTGCTGGGAGTGACAAGCGAAAAGAAGGGATTATGAACGTGAGAAGAATAACCAGCCTGGCTTCCGAATCTGCAAACATTAGCATGAATACCGTTGTCCCCATTGGAATAAACTTACGACGTCCTTCCATAATCAATTCTTCGGCGCACGGTGTTGAACTCGTGAGACCAGTCTCCATATGGCTCGATCATCTCGAGATCCATGTTCGGCAAATCCAAGCTGAAGCTCGCAGCACGCTGGATGACGAGGGCGCCATTCGACGATCCGTTACTCGAGCCATTCTTTGAAGCATGGTTGGTAATGGTGAAGCTTCGTGCAATAGCATTGTACTCCGGGAAGACCGAGTATGAGAGCGCTGCTGAGACGTCCGATACATTGTCGTACAATTGAACAATCAGTGTCGTCACGTTACCAGCTCCTCCGTAGGTTGCTGGAAGGCCCGGCAGGGACGGTTTTCCTGATGTGATGTTGTGGGACTGATATCTGAAAGCAGAGACTGTATCACCAGCCTCATGCTCAATGTGGATTGCAGGCAAACGCGGATCACTCCGGCCGAAGTCTGGGAATTCACGTCGAGTGTTTGCCAGTTCAGCGTTCCATCCGGACATCCAGGGAACTGCTGGGGGAGTAAAGTCGGTAGCAGGGCCGCCGAAATGATCTGAAGTCAGATCTCCGGATTTGGGGTCAACATGGAAGAGATATGACATTCCCGCCGCGTTCAGCAAGAAATTGGTTCCGGTGGCGGTAATGGCTGTGACATTGTGAGCGTCAAGTTCTGTAGCAATTGATCACAACATACCATTCTGGCCAGCGACCGCAGCCGCCAGTGCTGTCAAGACAGAGACTCCCTTCAACATTGTCATGTTGTGATGATTGCAGACTCGTACAGCATTGTGAAGGTCGAAGTACATCCATTATATGCTAGTGCCAATGCTGCAGGCATGCTTAGCTCAATTAAGATTCCGACCAATTCGGCCAACAAATGAGGGGAAAGTGGAGAAAAGCCTGGGGGAGCAATCCGGAACCAGTTTGACCATGACGTGTCGGAAGATCCAGTGATTGGACTAGAGGCGGATGCATTGCGGCATATGGTTAGCAAAGAGGCTGATTAGCCGGGCGGAACACCAGGAACTCAGATGGAGATGCAGATCAAACTCGATTTCAACGTTCAACAACATTAGCCTTGGTAACGTCCTTGCGCCAGGATTTTCCAGATGAATTCTTCTCGCTGTCGGCCCTCGCATCGGTACAATATTCGGAGCGAGATCCCTCAGCGATGTCGGCAGCGAATCAGCATGCGGAGCGAACGACTCAAGAGATGTCCACCGCCCAAACTTCAACTCAATACTCTGGCGAAATATGATGGTGAAGAGGCTTGAAAGCATTCTGTCAAGAGGCAAGTACTTGAAAGGCAATCTGTAGATCTGGATCTCGAGTCACGTAGCAGTCTTACCGTGCTCAAATTGAAGAGAGTTCCTGATGAGTTTTAAGTTGAGGGTAAATAAGTCATAACAAGTTGCAGTGGCAGGGGAAGGAAAGCCTGGGAAAACGACCATGTTTTCACTTCATTGAGCTCGTATCCTTCACCACAAAGGCGAATACGCGACCCGTACCTCCTTCAAGATCATCTATATGAAAAGTCAGGCTGCGGTCGACCAGTGTCGTGTAATCCCCGGTGTTTTCTCCTGTCCAGAACATCCTTGCCCCTCTTCTGCTCTCTAGTCGCCTTCACGACGCGCCATGGCGCGGACCTTCTGGTGATTGACCACAGCCTTCAGACACTGGTACTTTGCGTCTGCCAGCAGCTCTGCATATGCAGCCTCTTCGACATCGGAGATCTTGTGGTAACGGCGAAGGTAGGCGATGCGGTTGGCCAGCGCAGGCAAGATACCATCCTTGGCCTCGAAAGCGTACTTGACGACGGTGTTGACCTCCTCGATGCCTGGGACACGGCTTCCGACAGCCTCCGAGTACTCGTAGTCAAAGTGCTTGGCATATCCCTCCATGCCAAGGGTATATGCGGTGCGGCGCAGGAGGAGTGCCTTCTCGAGGTCCTCAGGCATCGGAAGTACCGAGAACTTGTGGTTGTCGCAGGTCGCCTCGAGCCACTTCGCAATCGAAGCCATGGCGTGAGGGTCGACATTGGGATGAACGAACTTCGCAGACGTGGCAGACGGCTTCTGATTCATGTACTGACGTACGACAGGTGAAGCGATGATGAGGGCCAGCTTAGGGACTTTGATGGTTGTGACTGGCTCCTTGCCAACTTGCAACTTGATGATGGGCGCAGACTTCAGCTCCTTGCGCGCGGATGCAGACCAGTTGCGGAGGTCGTGGCCGTTCTTGAGGTCCTTGATGTCGGTCAAGATCTTGTGGACTTGAACCTCAGGGGTCAAGCTCGCGAGGTGCCCCTTTGGAGCTCGGTTCTGGTAGCTCTTGTTGTTCGCCATCTTCCCGTTTTTGGGAACTTGCTGGTGATGGATGGTCGAAGTTGAGTGTAGGAGGGCCAAAGGAATTGGTGAGAGTGTTGGAGCATTCGTTAGGAGGGGGATTCTATGATGTATATATCCGAGCGCCCTTGCGCTGATAGTGAATCATTGATAGTGAATCATTGATAGTGAATCATTTAGGTCAGTGCGTCGGAGGGGAATCCTCAGAACATTTCGAAGAGAACTTTAGTCCGCACGTCGAACCTATGGTGGCGCCATGATTCTCAAGTTCGCTTGACGCAATGGCCAGGAGCAGCCTTCACTGGCGGAGCCTACGATGTGGCCCGACTGTGAGTGAAAAGGCATGCCCAAGTCAACAGAATAATTATACCCCAGAAAGCGCAACTTCGCAAACATATGGACAACAAACGCACGCCTTCGACTGCGTTTTGCAACAAGCACTCCACCACAATCACAAACAAATTATACATTTCGCACACTTCACATTACTCAGCGCCGCCGCTTTTCGACAGATACTATGAATACCACAAACGAGTTCATCGGCCTCAACATCCCCCAGTCCGCCGAAGTCCAGGTCCGCAACACCATAGAAACCCTCCATGTCCTCGGCAACGACATCCGCGACTGGCCCGACCTCGCCCGCAAAGAGCTGCTGCTGAGCGACTCCATCGACATCCTAGATGCCGAGGGCGACATCATGAGCAGCGCACCCCGCCTCGCCCTCGTCGTCGTCTCCCCCGTCTTCCGCGAACACTTCTGCGCCTCACCCGACGCGACCGAGGTCATGGTATATGTCTCCGACATCGAGGCTTCCGCCGTCCACCACATCGTCAAATGGATCGACGCCATCACCACCAAGCTCGACGGCAAGTTCGGCATCACCGTCCCGCAGACTGACATCGCTCTCATCAAAGTCCGCTACGCTGCGTACAAATTCGGCATGGAGATGTACGTGCGTCACTTCGTTCGCCCGTATAGGGAGTCTTTGCGCACGAGGGTCCCGACGTTCGATGAGTGTGTGCTGGTTGCGCACCATGCGGTCTGCGAGGAGGATGAGCTGCTTGTTGCTGTGGGTGAGCGGATCGGGTATCTGCGTCGTCGTGAGCGCTTCACGGAGGGGGAGGAGGCTGAGCTTACCAAGTTTCTGGAGACTCATGAGATGGTGTGCGAGGCTGTGGAGAAGGCGGATGCTCGCTCGGCTCGGGCTCGTAGCAGCGGCTTCTGATATGGTTATCTTCAACTACCCACCTCTTCGTCTGTTTTGAGATATGGCATAGAGGAGCGCTTTGTGCTTCAGTGCCTTGGTGACCGAAAGTGGTGGCTTCATGGTGGAACGTCGCTCTCACGCACGGTAACGTTGCAGCATAAAAATGAGTAATTATAATAGCGACTCGACCGAAGTTTTGGCTCTCGACTTCATCATTCGATAACTTACTCAGACTCAGATCTCGTGACTTGAGTCTTCCATCATGCTGTTGCTCAGATTCGACAAAGTCTGCCATCTGCATCAGGCTCCCACCTTTGGCTACCAACAGCGGTGAGTGCGTAGAACAAGTCCTCAGGGTCCCACTTGCGCTTGATATCATTCAGCTTATCCCAGTTCGCCCCATAAAATTCCTCTTTCCAGTTCGGATTGCGGAAGTCGGATTCACTGAGGTACGCACCGCTCCCAAGCTCTTGCAGCGGCGGCATAATCTCTTCCGTGATCCTTTTCTCCAGTCCCTCCATGTAGGAGAAGGGCGCGGTATAGTTCCACTGATGGCTGATAACGAAGTATGAGTGCAGGTTTCTCCAGCCAGCGTGAACTGCATTAGGTGGCGTCGATGGATCCTTCACGCCGCCGTTGAAGGCATACGGTAAGATATAGAAGTCAGTCGTAGTAGCAATATGTCGTAGGTGAGATACAATCTTCGGACCTGTGATGTTAGACAAAGCGGTCTCTTCTGATATCATAACACCTCCTTGGATCTGCGCAGAGAACGCGGTGCCGTAGGGCAGTGGGCCAATATAGTGATCTGCGTGGTCGTAGAAACTCGAAAACGAGGTAAAGTTCATCTGGTAGCCGATCTGTCGCCCATCAAGAAAGTCTGTGAAGGGTTTCATGACCTCATGCATGTCGTCCTCGGTCGCTCCTGGAATAGTGACTTCGGTAAGCATGAACACAGGTCCCACTATAATCATCTGCACGTGCGCGCCTGCGTTTTGGATTGCGGGCAAAGCCTTTAGATAGAAGAAGGAGATGGTGTCCCACAATGTATCGTCATCAGGCGATCCAGAGGGCGATGCCATGGTAAAGCTTGCGCCGCCGATGATGGTCGAGGGATGTGCTCGCGCGGTCAAAGACAGCGCCACGCCATACGTGCCGCCACCTCCCCCACACATCGCCCAGTAAAGGTCAGCGTTTTCGGTTGGTGTTGCAGTGACCAGACTTCCGTTGGCTGTGACGACCTCCCATTCGAGGGCCTGATCTGCGCCCATACCGTATTTGCCGCTGAGGAGTCTGAGATGGCGTTAATCCAATTCCTGTGCAACAACATCATGATGAGTACTCACGAATGACCACCACCCTGGGTATAACCACCAACAATGCCGACGGTGGGGCATTCTCCCCCGAGAACGTCTAGTCCGGCTTTTTGGCCCGCCGCATATGCCTCAAAAGCTTGTACGCCTGCCCCTAGCTTCACAGCTGGACCGATATATGCCTCGGCCGTGTAGTTGCTGAATGTGATGTCTTTGAGGTTATGCATCCACAGGCTCAGAGCACCTTTACCAGTTGATTTACCGTAGTAGTCGTGACCAGTGTTTTTGATGACCAATCGAATATTGTTGTCCTGTGCGAATTTGACTCCAGCGACCACGTCGGCCGCTTCATGCACCTCAATGGCATATTCCACGTAATTACCCTGCAGGCAAGGAGAGTCTTTCGACGTGTAAGGATTGCAGCTTGCATTCTGCTGGTATGCTGCCATGAACCCTGAAGGATCGTCGAAGCTGGCGTTACTGTTAACCAAGCGATTGGAGAAGGTTGCATCGCACTCACTGTGCCCATGGATAGATCCACGTGCTGTTCAACGCCTGACAAGCTTCCGCATCATAGGAGGGATCATGGCAGATATGTCCGGCTGGGACGGTCTTGATCAAGTGTCCCGAAACGCTTGCATTGAACGCACTCCATTGTTCAAGAGTGGGCCAGTCTGTGTCTCCGGGAATATTGCGACAAATGGCAGTACGCCGCGAAGGAGTGCCGAGCGCCAAGCTCACGAAGATGGACAAGGCGAAAGCTCTCATGCTTCTAGCAACCCTGTCGATATAGTTCCAGGAGAAGAAGGCTGCTCACTTGCGAGATGTCAGTACAAAGGTACGTTCAGTGAGCGGGCGATCGCCCTGCTTAAATACATGTACACAAACAATTTTCGGAGGCCACATGCAGCTAGTCAGGATCGTGCACGGCAGGCAGAGAACCCGGGATCGACCCTGGAACATCAGCTCAGCGGTGATACGATCAGCATCGCCAGCACGAAAGGTTTGGCCTTTGGTGATGCAACGAATAGGATGCCTGAACTCTCGTGGACCCACCAGAAGTGCCCCACCGCATTATCATGACACATGATACTCACAATACACCTATGGGGCATAACAGGCGTGTACTGTATGTTAGATAAGGACCAAATCCAATTATGTTGTAGCCCGCACGCTTGCTTGAGGAGAGTTGAGGCGACATGCACGCTGCATCGCTAAAACCCAGCTTCTTCGTATGCTCGCCAATCAGCAGTCCAGGCATACATTGCTGACCTGCAGGTCGGGCACAAGGCTAACTTTGTACCACCACAACATGCATGTGCGTGGTCTCTTGTATTCTGGACCGATGGATCCTGGAGTGCACCGCGCACAATGTGTTGATAGAATAGGAGAGGTCTGACGGCGAGCTTAATGTTATTAGAATGCGTAGCTAAGCTGCGCCATCGTCAGCCGGGTAAAGCAAACAAGACAGATCTGGGATCAGCAAGTATAGTCCTGTGAGATGGGTCTGCACAGAATTGGAGTGGAAAGAACGTACACATTAGGGTGAGACGGGACGGAGCAACCCGCGCCACGTTGCCCCACCGAAGTGGGGCACACACTAGCAACAACCTAGGTACTCATCTACACTATAATCGAACACATTGTGCTTCACGGATTCGATGCCTTGGCTATCTCGCTGCACATCCCAACTCTTCAACAAAGGTAGCCAATTCATCATGGCATCCTCGCATTCCCGCAAACGAGAATTACAGTGAAGCTGTCGCTCACAAGCCTTGAGCCGCGCATGCTGAGAGAAGAGGAGAGGAT
This sequence comes from Phaeosphaeria sp. A1 3.1a, assembly GCA_003501895.1. NCBI lineage: Eukaryota > Fungi > Ascomycota > Dothideomycetes > Pleosporales > Phaeosphaeriaceae > Phaeosphaeria > Phaeosphaeria sp. A1 3.1a. The sequence continues at coordinate 30,111 of QVXC01000204.1, forward strand.
GAAGGTGATATTTCTGATTCATTGTTTAGTGCTGAACAGAGGCGAGTAAAAGATGGCTGCACTATCATTTCTGCTGCCGAGTCATGCCGATGACCGTCATAAACGCGGCTTGGGCTACGAAGCTTTCATCGCCAAGGCATAACCCAATGATCACGTGACCCGCTCCGTTTGCTGCGCGCAGAGCACCGCATCCTGCGCCGCGCATCTTTGCAACGCTACCGAACGACACGAGACACGTTCGCATACTCAACTTGGGTCAGCGTCTCGGAGATTGCAACCAGCTTGCCTATCGGTAAGTTGAAAGAAGCTATCTAAGGATAGCAACCGCCACTGACTCTGCCAGGCTAGGAGTGCAGGATGCCTCCCTCTCAGCTTACCGGAGATGCAAGTACTCGTGGCCATAGGACCGCGCTCTCGTTGATCAACCTACCCAATGAGATGCTACTCGAAATCGCCAACAAGCTAGAAGGCGACAACGCATCGCTCTCAGCCTTGATGGAGACCTGTGCACACCTCAAACCTATCGCGGATGGCGTTCTGTACAAGGTTGTCAAATTTCGACGAAATGGCGGATACTATGGAGCTAAGCTTGTGGAGAAATTGCTCCGGAGTCCCAAACTCAGATCTCAGATTGGCAAGATGAGCCTCACTCTCACCGCTGGCAATGTCCTTCATGAGGACATCGCAAGCCAGTACGACCTGGTCGCTAGTTTGATGTTGCATCTTTCGAGCCTCTCTCATGGATGGACCGATATCTAGGCAAAACAGATCTTCAGAGGTTTGGCCGATCCAGTGGCTCTCATGCTCTTGACAATGCTTCCTCACGCAACAGACCACGAACTTTTCGACTACGAGCGCACAGATGTCGCATACCCCTTCATGGTCAAACATAATCATCCAAACGACATGCTTGTCATACTACACCCTGATCTCAAATCGTTGCTCGTATCATCGCTCAAACAGGTCAAGCGATTGGCAATTCTGGGAGGCATGGTAGAGTTCATGCAATGCTGCGAGAACGCGGAAGTCGTCGACGTCAACTTGGTTGGCGAACGACCAGGCCAAGACCGTTCCTTCTTCTCTAACCATCTCGATAATCGGTCTATACTCCACTTGTATAAACCATTACACCATGTGCGCACATTTATCGTACGCAGCGACTGGTCCTTGCTCCACTATGATTGCCAGGAGGACTGTTACAGATTAGCTAGTCTTCTGACTGTGGGCCATTTTCCTGCTCTTCAACGATTTGAGGTCTACATCGCACGAAGCCCCAGAACCCGTTCCGCCAAACATATTAGCTTTGCAGCCCTCGGAATCGCCACTTCCCGTCTTGCGAAGACTCTGCGAAGCCTTATCGTTGACTATATCGACGGGCCCGACGTCGAACCTAAGGCTATTCTCAGTCAATGTTGGCGCATGGACTCTTTCGGCCATTTTACGTCTCTGCAAACCCTCACAGTTCTACAAGAAGTTCTGATCTACGTCACTGATCGAAGCCGGATCTCGAATTGGATTCAAGCACCGCGACCTTCCACCAACCTTGGAATCACTCACGATCATCTGTCCGACGACCGCAGTGCTTCAGTGGCTCCGGGTTCTCAATATCACAGGCGCGCCTTCCAACCTCCGCGAGATCGTGCTACTTTGTCGTATGGGACATGGCGCTGCACCTCCAGGTTTCGAGGATGTACAAGCCGAGAGATGTTTCGCGGACTTGCTTGATATGGGCATTACAGTCACAGTCAAGCAGGAGATTCCTGGAGCCTTCAAGGCATATGTGCGCGAACAAGGCTCAGTTTGGGAGGCGGACTGGATGGAGGAGAACTGGACGGGTGTTCTGTATGGAGAAGAGTGATTTCTCAATCAAGGGATCACATTCGTGGTGATCAACAGTGAGCGGAGCGATGTGGATAGCGTTTGAGTGATGAGATGGAGTCAAGAACTTTGCGCACACTCGTTGGCAGACCTTTGGTCATTGCAGTCTAGTACCGCCTAGAAAAGTGCGGTTTCCTACCGGACACTCTATGACAAGCCAGCTGAAAAAATTCGAGAAGGCAGATTCTTGCTCACGGTCTTTGCCCCCAAATTGTGTTGATGTCAGATATGTGCTCAATGGTCTCGTCGCCAATCGCAAGATCACGGTCGACCAACTCACTTCCCATCAATATTCAGTGTCTCGGTGCTTTCCTGCATCGTCTGATCTTCTTCCACCTTCACATGTATCTCCGTCGTCTTCACGACTTGCTGCAGCGGAACATCCCTCAAGCTCTGCTCATCCATGCGCGCGTAAGCTGAATTGCTGAACCTCGAACGATTCACACGCGCAGCCGAGATCTCTTGCACCGAGACATGTGTTCCACCACCACCATCTCCAGAGGCCGTGATGTATCGAGAGCCCGAGCTGAATCCGCGCTTTGTAAAGTCGACAAGTTGGTGCAAGATGTCAAACTCAAACTTGAGCTTGATGCTATACGCCAATGTTTTCCATGATGTCTGGATCTCATAGAGTCCTGCGTATTGGAAAGCCAGGATAGTGATATCGAGCGAGATGACGAGGACATTGACTAGTATAAGATGCCGGAAGACGCGCTTAAAGTCATCGCCACGGAAGGCGGCTGACGAGCGCATGAGCTTGAAGGTTCGGAAAATGTACAGGCTGCTGATAAGACACTCCTGAAACACAAACCAAGTGACTTGGAAAATCTCCCACTTCGCGTATACCCTCAGCCATGGGCCAGGGTGTGGAGAGTTCGAGCCTGCGAACAGTGTCGTCGCGCCGCCTTGTACGATAACGCAGTCTGCGAGGATCATCCACAGCAGCCAGCGGTCTCTTTGTCCAGGGGAGATGAGGTGAAGTCGCGACCAAAGTACGATACTCTGGCCAGTAATCATAAGCATGCCTCCACCGCACGCCAGCGTGATCTCGAGGGGTGCCGAGTTCGTGATGTCGAAGTTGCGCAGAAAGTAGCCCAAAGCATGTATGACAATACCGGTCGAAGCTGCAAGCATAGACCAGAAGTAGACGCCATGGTAGCGCCGGAAGCGCCGAAAGATCTTCACAATGATCTCAAGTGTGTTGTAGACGGCAAGGGCGAGAAAGACAACGACAACGAGAGCTGTCTTATAGGCTAGCGAGGAGCCGGAGCCCATCCCAGCATCTCGAGGCCAAATGGAAGTAGGCATACAGTGCGTTGGAATCGGGGAATATTTAGTGTAGTGTTACCGTCAGTGTGGGTACGAGAAGTGGAGGCGATCATCCTGCGAGCATACCATTCTATACTCCTTGGGACCTGTTCGCTCGTAAGTCTGCCTTGTTCATGGGTGTGGTCTGGATTCGTCTCATATCGCCCATGCCGCCCGCCACAGGGGTTGCCTTTCCGCCTCATGGATTCTCGCCGTGCTTACATCCCGCGTTGTTGGATATGCCTGCGATCATGACTGGCTCCACAAAATGCCCTGCATAAGAACATGTCACTCTTCTCAAATGGCCAATGGTTATTGCCCGCACAAGTGTCTCAATCAATGGCTTCGAATGCGCAGCTATGGGATTGCTGGCCGTTGTGGCAAGGCTGGCGAATCATGCGAGGCGAGTGACCCGCAGCTGAAGGAGATCCTGGTCACTCTCCCGTCCCGGTCGTTGGTGGCACTCACAACCCGTGCCTGCCTTACCAAACGAATGACCTGGAAGTGTTTTGACTCTGTCGAATGTCATGGAGCGTGTGAAGCCACACCTATTTCATTTTACAATACTGGAGCAGACTAGGTATTGAACCATGATCATATCATATTACGTACTGACTGGCTTGAGTATATGAGTTACTTGAGGCCTTTGTTTCCTTGTTTGTTTTCAGAGCACCTATTAACAACTTGGAAGATGCCCACTAACTCGAATTATTTTTCCCTTTCGAAGAAGCTAGTGTCATCTGACATCCAATTCTTCGGAGCTCGTTATACCTCAGCCTCCCATGTACAGAATTCCCTGCCTTACAAGGGGACCAATATCTTCATTCCCCACTGTGCTTCTGTCAATCAATAATCATAGGGAGTTCCCCGATTCCGCATTCGTTGCGCTCAGCGCTACTCTCGAGATCCCCAAACAGGTTTTGAATGCAGACGCATGTATCAACGACGCACTTGTCGCAATTCTCGAATATGTCGACAGACTTGGTGCGAGATTTGCGCGGTTGCCAAGGAGATTTGCCAACATCCATGATTTTGACGGAGATGTGCGCTGATTGTAGCTGTTCTATGATAGCTGGTTTACGTTTCGCAAACTATGCGGCCAAGCGGCCATGCTGTGGCAAACATAACAAGTACAATCCTTGAAACGAGGGAAATTTTTCAACTGGTCGTGAAGCTTATGCAGCCATGGCAGTACCATACCGTCGGGAAAGCTGATACCTAGAACCCCGATGGCGCCTGGCAGGATGAGTTTGAGGTCAATCTGAGGATGAGGCGGATGGCGAAATCCGCGATCGACCAGTAGGTCCTGAGGTAGCTCCAGCTTTCTCCGGCACTCGAAATGACTCATGCTCGCAATTTTGGTGACGAATGGAGAAAGATGCCATGCCACCCTCGGGAACGGGCTGCAATCTGGCCAAAAGACCCTGAGCTCGGTCAAACTCGACTTCATTGGCAGCAGGCTGGACATGACTGTGCAAATAGAGTACTGCATCATGCGATTCGATGATCTGTGCGGCAGGAGACAGAGTTTAAATGCTTCAATCTTGTTCAGAGGGGTGTCAGAACTGGGTGCTGATCGAAGTGCTGAGAGAATATGCGGTGTGAGAGTGTTGTAGGAACGAGGGCCGGGTCGATTCGGCTCAAGCTCAGTAATATGAGCCATCAGAAAGAGTCTTCGTAGACGTGGCAGACGTCCAGTTGGCATGATGGTATCGCTCGGCGTCTCTTAACGATAGCCCTTCCGAAAGTCCCAACTCAAATCAAGTATTAGAGTGGTCACATTGGGCAGGTCGAAGAAGACAGCGATCTCGAAGCTCCCGATATCGATCGCCAGTATTTGAGCCTTGCCAAGGCAGCCTTTGAACGGTTTCAAGTCTGGTCCGGCTGTCTTTGCGATATCGATACCGAAAATTTCGTGGATTGCATTGCGCTTGGGTGGGGGCGGGACACTTGAATGACATCGCGCTTTCAGGTCGAAAATTCGAACATTCTGCAGAAGGAAAATAAAAGTTGCCACCAGACCTCCAGCATGGTTCCTCGCAGCAATCTCCCACACAATGTGAGAAATGACCTCCCGAGACCTCGGCACCTTTTCTTGCAGATAATCTTCGATATGTCTCAACAAGCTGTTATAGTCCGTTGTCTGCTTGGCGAGATATTTAAGAGGCCCTTTACCCAACAACAAATCGAATTTGAAGAATTTGATGGCTTTTGCCGGTTGAGGGTGATCGAGAAGCGTGCGAATGAGCTCAAGATGCCCGATGCGTGGTTGTCCCAGTACGAGGCTAATCTGGCGATAGAGTATTGTTGTCGCAGCGTGGCCAACTTTACGGGAGGTAAGGCACAGACTTCGTAAAGTTGCAGTGCTATGGGCAAGGTGGTCGCAAATCGCAAGCAGCAACTCATCAGGCAGAGCGTCAAGCGACATCTTGCAGTGTCCTGGATGTATGTTGTTGTAACGATGTATGTTGTGGCAATGATGTATGTTGTTGTAATGAAGTGTATGTTGTTATAACGAGGTGTATGTTATTGCAAGCGCTAGGCGATCTAGGGCGCAGGTGAAAGGTAGGCACGACCACGGACCCTGCTTCTGGTGGCCATCGAGGGAGCCGTCATTCCTGCGAGATAATTTTATGACTTTAATTCTACTAGCCCATAAGCTCATGTGGTGCGGCTTTTCGAACAAAGATATTACTGCTCACGCTTTATACTGCAATCCCCCCTGCTTTGAGACAGCACCACGACGGCCACGACCTAGCTCATATCTACCATATGCCCCATACAGCTTGGGCATAAGCTGTAGAGGCGCTTGAGAAGAAGAAGGGGCGCTTTGGTGCTTTGTGTCGTTGATTGCGCTAGCTTTACTAGTCTCCAGTTTTGAGCACATATTATTGAAAGTGATTGAAGTGACGGGAGGCAAGAGATGGAAGGACTATTAATGATTAAATCAGGGTACGTATTAGCGCTGGTGGCGAGTAAGACATAGCCGTGCTTGTCTTACATTTTGGTCCGCACGTGGGCGCATGCCTTTCGAACAGGACCAATATATGCTCGCTCATGTTTTGTGCTAGACAAGAGAACGATTTACTGCGTCACCAAAGTCAGGGAAGTTTTCCGCCAGTAACTTGCAGTCACCCTCGCTCAGTGGTAAAGAGCCGGACCGCATTTTCCGAGCTGTCTCTTGCGCAAGGTGAAGTATTACAGGGTCTTGAGGGCCAAGAGCACGAAGCAAATGGGCGTATGAGTTTAGGTCCGAGCAGAGGTTGTCGACGACGGGCACAACTAGCTTGTGCAGCCGATCTGCAAACTCTATGAGGCCCAAGGAGCGCATGGCTGAATAGGAATATACGGAATGCCAGATGTCGTCAGCATTCTCTGTCGATGACTCCGAGGGCAAGAAATCGTACCACTCTTTGCTGCGAAGTGCCTTAGCATACCAATCAAGAACAGACATGGCAAAACCTGGCAATACGTTGGTAGTGCTGAGTGGTATGTGTGTGGGACCCCACTGAGAATCGTACAATTCTGCAAAAGCTGGAGAGGCTGCGACGAGAGCTCGGGTGGGAAACTCTACGCAGAAGGGACGATGATTGCTCTCGGACTGTTCAAGGAGCTGGCGTTTGCGGTCGGCGCTGACTCCCTCGCATACATCTGATGTCTGATGATCATAGTCGAAGATTGAGCCTGTGTGAGAGATCACCAAAAGTGAGGTGGGCCCTTCGAGAAGGTCCGCACGAGGGATGGAAGGTGGGAAGGGGTCGGTGTTGGACTGCATGTTGTTGTGAATACTGTTCCAATCTATGGAGCCAGATTTATGAGTCTCAATCTAAATACAGCTGCATCTTGTCATTGTGCGCAAATCGTGCGAAGGTTCGGGCCGCTGTAAGCATACATGTCACGTGCCGTCTTGCTAAACTTCTTGCCGCGACCTGGCATTGAGGCTAAACACTTGTAATTTTTAGCAAAACCTTTATTTCAGAGTAATACGGCTGATTAAGTTCAATCAATGAAGGCCATAGCCTGGTCATCAGTGAGTACATTGTGGATATGCCGATCTCAGGGTGAAAGAAATACCAGCCTCGAACAAACGCACTAGCGCGAGGGTCCGCCAGCACAAAATCATTGTCTCAGTACCATCAAAGGAATCACATAGATCCAGCATCAACTTCCTGCCCCTGCCCTCAACTACGACGCCACTTTCTTGCGAATAGATATCGACCACCAACCTCACCGTCATTCACCCAATATGGCCAGGAACTCGGGAAACGCCAGCCACGAGGCCTCCCTCAAGCAGCGCCAGCTGAATGGAATTAACAAGATCGCCTCCTCGCGTCGCGATGCGCCAACTTACGCGCGACCGAACAACCGCACACAACGCCCTAATGCGACAGGTCAAGAGGCCAAGGGCAAATCACTGCTGGACCGCATGACGTCGCCACATACGACGAAGTCGGCAGCAGATTCACGTGACGAGCGCAGTGCAAGCCCTAGAAAGCGCAAGCGTCAGAAGAACAAACAGCGCGTTAGCGACCAGGTTGAAGAGGAGAGCAAAGACCCTCCGGCCAAGCGACAGAAGCCAGACGACACCACCACAGCGCAAGCTACGGCACACCAAGAAACAGCCAAGAAGCCTTTCTCCTGGAAACATATCAAGGCTAAGCAACAGAGTACTCGAGAAGCGAACCCAAGCCACCAGAGTACGCCAGTCGCCTGCTCAAACAATAAGACCGACGGCAAAGATTCATACCCGAGCCCACCTTCAGAGCTGCCTGTCCCGGCAGCGCAGAGCGAGCGAAGTACCAAAGAAACCAAAAAGGTGAAAGAGGCGTGCAGAACTCCGCATACCACTATCACCATGCAGCCTGTGGACGCGGCTACGGCGAAAGAGCGTAAGGCATATCTCAAGCCGTCCGCGCCGACTGTCGCCAATCCTGATTGCGAACACAGCTACAAACAGTATGGAAACGACAGTATCCCTCTCTTGTTCTCCATACAAGCTTGTGATGGGAGAGAGAACGTTTTACTGAACGATCCTTCATTGGATCTGCAGTGTCGCGCCATCGCGCTACTGGAACATCCGAATGGTTTTGCAGCGCACGACTTTGGTAGGCCTAACGTTACGAAGAAAGGTCGAACCAAAATCATCAATGATATTGATCTGTACCTCATGGAGGACCTCAAAGTCTATGTCGGCACAGAGCGAGGTCTATTGTTAGTAACGGACTACCTCAAGCTGGCAGGGGTTCCTGATACCACCCCAGTCCGTTTCAATGGCATAAAGCCAGCGTACGTCAAAGCGTCTCCTCTCAATCGATTCCGTCGCTGGGTCTCGATCACGACCTGTGATCCAAGTGCGGAAGAGCACGAGAGAGCCAAAATGGCGCCGGGAGAGTTGCCGCTACTCTATGGCGAGATGGTGGAGGTTTGGGAGGTCGATCAGACGTGCAACTACCGGCCGGACGAACCTCTATACGCGTTCGGAAAACTCATACACGATGGTCAAACTGGTTGGTTTGACCTGCGAAACACAGTCACCTTCAGGAAGGATCTTCCCCCTCCAGAACCTTGGGACAAACCAATGTTTGAGGAGAAAGACTTTCTGTTCTCAAGGAACGATCCTCCTGCATCTGCTGCTCAGCTTGCATCTCTGAAGTACGTCAAGACGTATGTCAGTCCGCGAACCGCGCCACCTCTACAAGCTGCTCAGGCAGTTTCTCCAGCAGTCACAACCACTTCTGTGGCTCCTCACACGCCTTTGCCACCGAAAAACTTGCGAAAGGATCCTGGGGCCAACTCCGGGACCCCATCTAAGTCGATACACCCCACCAGCAACGAAGCACCTAAAGAGGCGAAGGCTGGGGCGCAAGCCTCTCCATCATCGACGAACGACGAGGCTAAGTCAATTGACCCTTCTTCTTCGGAAGCCGCAGGTAGTGGGGCCGAGAAGATCAAGGACGTCGAAAAGAAAGAAGACGCCACGGCACGAGAAATCGCCACATCTGTGAAGGACACCAGCGAGGACACTGCCTCGCCAAACGTTCAGGTGAAGGACCAAGACGTTGAGAAGGAAGAGAGCGCTACATCAAATGCGAGTAGCAGCAAAAGTCCTGTTCGGACCAGCATGCGTGAACACTGTGCAGAGGATGAGCTCGATTGGGGCGATGAGGAACTATGAGGGTAAGGACATGGTGACACCTGAATGGTGCACGAAGGGAAAATTGAGCGTGAGAACGATTGAGCAACTTGCATCGTATCCTTGACATAAGCATGATGGGAATGTGAGAAGTACTTTCACACGCCTTGTTGGAAGAAAGAAGGTGGCGAACAAGAAGGTAGAAAATGTGAAAAAGTCAAAACTCTTTTCTCCAAAACTGACGCAAAACGTGAAAATTGTTGTGACGTAAGGTGCTCCCCAGTTCTAGCTAGAAGAAGACATTAAGTCTTAAGTTATTCATTCATACGATACTGTCGTGTCAAGACTGTCTCATAGCGAGTATTGTAGGCAGATAGATAGGTTGATTGCATGAGGATCTATCATCAATCTATAGGCACTACTCCAACCCTTGCTGACAAGCAGCAGCACCAACGATAGTCGTCAGCCGGTACGGTTAGGCGTCCAGACAACGACTACAACTCCACCTATATGCGGCCTCCAGTCGAGTTGTTGAAACCCAACAAGCCCAGCATACACTTCCTGCTTACAACATACGGATATGAATATCATCCGCAGTGCCCAAAGCCCCTCCATCACAGGTAATGTCCGCCCACAAAAACCAGTCGCCGTGGAAGCTCTGCTGGCTTCCAGCCCAGCCCCAGACGTAGTTGCAAAAGGCTTCGTCTTTCGGGCCGTCCACGCACATGCGTCCTTGGATCGCTGACCAACAGCGCTCGCCTGGGCCACTTTGTTTGCATAGCTCGACGAAGCGGTCTGCGGGGTTTTTGGCGTCTTCCCAGCGTGCAGCATTGCCGGTATTGCGCCAGCAGTCGTAGGCATTGGCCTGGGCCACGAGGGCGGTGATGAGGACGGCGGCTTGGGTGATTGAGAACTGCATCTTGGTGATTGTTTGTTGCTGCGATGAATTAGCTGGAGTTGGATTGTGATGTGTGACTTGGATGAAGACTGACGATGTTTGATGTTGTTTTCTTTGCAGATGTGACTCGATGGTGATTGTTTGATGCGAGATGAATATGTTGGGGGGGCTTTGGAGGGCTTTTTATACACAGCTGTCCCTCGACTACACAGATACGATTCCTTAAACAACGCCGAGCACCGGTGTCCGTCCTGGTGGCAAGGATAATCAGCAGAGCTCTCGTACTGCATATGATCAGGCCCACTGGCTGCTTACGCAGGATCGTGTCTTTGAACGGGTTTGTGAGGATCTGTTGGACTTCAACGCCCACGGACATACATCACTGGTGGAGTATGGTCGAAAGCGGTCACGCAGGTCCGGGGAGTAGTTTTTATGGTCACGCCTAACTATTCTAAATAAGTGTTGCACTGACGATCAAGCATAGTTCTTCTGTTGGTACTCGGTTCACCTACGTATGCCGAGCTACCATGGGGCTCATTGTGGAAGATACTGACTAAGATAGGCCTTTGATTATGACGCACCAAAGATCCCAGCACGTACATTTGCCACATTCGATTTTGATTTACATAATATGATCCATGTCAGATGAGGTAGCACATTTGCTTCGCTTCGATCGTCCTAAGCTTGTAAGCTGGGGCATGTTCTTTGGCTTCTCGGGGACGATGCTTCCGGAACTTCATTTTCCGTACGACCTCCAAGTGCTATAGATTCTGAGTTACAATTCATAGATAACAAAGTCTTTGTACTGTGTCTGCAGAATCTAGTGATAAATCGTGTACTAGATTTAGTTCACAAGTGATCACTGCCTACGTGCTGACCTAAAGGAAGGAGACTTTGATGTTCCCAATCTGAACCCATTTCGACGCCACACTGTCATCATGAGCGAGGCACACTGTCTGGGGCAGGCGAACACGAACGGCCGGCGATTATCCCATACTCTGTGTCCCAGCAAAACCTTCGTCTAAGCAAACTCGGTAACTGTTGCAAAGTATCGACGTCCTAACACAGCTCCACATGGCGAGCTAGGGACTAAGGGAACATGAAACGATACGACGTAGCAGCGATGCTTCTCTCCTTGGTCGGTCATAATCGTTCGCGAGACATGCTCGAAGTAAGACATGGTCACAAGAGTTCAAGACATCGCTCTCCTCCGCTCATTACCTGTACAAAACCCACACCAGATCCAGTACCGGTCTACGAAAGAATTTCTCAATTGCTTCGGCAATACCTGCCGAAATGTGTCGCAGTAAGCCTGACATTCACTCACGAACCCGACACTCAGATCTTGGCATGCAGCCCTACCCACATCTCAGGGGAAAGATCAGCAAATACACATATCAATAGGCCAGACACTTGCTTATCCTTGTTCGCGGGGGCGGTTATTGCCGCAGAGTGAGATGTCAACTCGGCTTCGCTTATGCATCTTAGGTAATACAGTTGTCAGCACGACTCCGGCTACCTTAGTGATGAATACCTTAGTGATGAAAATGTGCACGAGAAAAATGGAGACAAAAATGTACTCTAATTTTTGTAACGCTCGTTTAGTATAGACTTGGGACGGCGGTGTTACGCTCGTTGAAATATGCACATTGGATCTGAAGACTGTGGCATCTATTCACCGGTGAAGGAGAATTTTGAAAATCTTCACAAGAGCCGACTTAGCCACTGTGCATATGCTTGAAACATAGTTCGCTTGGTTTAGTCGAGGTAAGAGGTGCGAATGACTACGAAAGCGGACTCGCGTTCGGATGGTCGGCATTGTACTCGGGCCCCAAAACGCTGCGCTGGCCGATTTTCACGAACACTGTTCAAGCTCCCACCTTTCGCTACCCCTCTCAAGGCATAATCTTCTCCAAATACACCAAACACTTACTGCGGTCCCTCAAACTCCCTCCAAACACCGCGTCAATCAATTATCATTCCATTCACCTTCCCCACCATCCAAGCCCCAAGGCGCACTCAACATCCATCGCAAATCTTCATCTAATAAAACTGACTGTGGGCTTCGTAAAAGTGCGTAGCCCATGGCCCTGAGTTATTGTACGAGCAATGATCAGTGCAAGACTCTGCCATAATGAGCACACGCAGGTCCCAATACGGGTCTTGGCGAATAAGCATGAGCGAAGAGAGGAAACTTTGCGGAGGATGCGAGGGGAGATGCGCAGCGAGGGATCCTTTTGGGAAGGAGAATGTGTTTTGGTACGAGGTGAGATGACGGGCAGTGTTTGTTAGACACGAGTGCGGACTATGACTTGGCGCATGTTCGATGTTACGTCGAAGGTGGATATTTTGCGGAGATCATTGAGATGTGATTCATATGGTTATTATCTGACTGCTTTGTCGGACATTGACTCGCATTCTTTCAGGTTGATGGCTGGAATACTTGAAGGGTGCTAATGCCTGTCCAGTGTTCAAATTTGCGCACAAATACCGGTAGTGCTCTACCAGCGTAGAACATGGCGGACGGCGATACACAAGCTCATAATCATCATGGGGGGATCCTATACACAAGTATAAAACAACGGCTCCTCAAAGGGTTCTTGAAATTGTAATGGGTCAGGTCTTTTCAGAATTTTGAAGATAAGGATTGCATTACATCTATTCCTTGTGCGAAAGTCAGATAGAAAAGAGTGTTACCCGGGACGTCCTGGGCGAGATAGAGAGTGAAGATATGGCCGCATGCAGTGTATCACTGTGTGCCGTTACGCTTCTGGGGTTGCTGAAACAGCCTCGCCTTGACCAGTCGCATCAGCTGGGACAGGAGGAGACGGGTTGCTAGCAGCAGGAGCTGTTACGGGAGGAACCCCCGGGATAGGAGCTGCTGCATTCCCAGGACGATTGGTACGAAAATAGTTGAAATCCACGGCTCTGCCCTTATACTCCAAATTATGCAACCGGTATGTCGAGTAGTCCGCCACGTCGATACGTTCTCGGCTGTTTTGATTGCGAATAGGACTCGTGGCACGCCTGCGATAGAACTTCTTTACCCTGCCGACGTTGAGCGGGTATCCTGTGTGCGCAGCGGCCGTGCTTCCACTTCTGCGTACACCAGACCAGTTCCTGAGGCAGTGGCCAATGACCTCGAGTTTTGGGGGATGGAGGACAGTGTCGGAATCATGTGGAACACCCCTGCTTGGATTCTCATCTTGATATCTCAACCATGTTCTTGCAGGACGATGTGAGAGATACATTTGTTGCACGGGATTGGTTCGCGGATCTTGTTCAAGTGGAAGGGGGACGAGCATCCCGTCCTTGTCCTCGTCTAGCGGTTCTGCGTCTCCACGGTCTTCGTAGGAGCGAAACGCATATGTTCCGATGAGGTGATTCATGACGGGGTCCAGTATTGCGACGCCCCTCGAATAGAATCGACCGACCGTCATTTCCAAAGTGCTGAGATGGCACTGCTTCAGACTGGTCTTGTACATCTGCAAGATAAGATCATCGATCAGCGGTTGCTGGAAAAACCTCGGGATGCCCATCTGCAGCATGACGTTGTAGAGATGTATTTTCTCGAGAAGAGTCGGAGGAATGTCAAAATTTGGGTATTTGTTCAGGGGCTGTTCATCCTTCTTCAGCGCATCCTCCATACGGTTCAACCAGGGAATGAGATAATTTGTGATCTCGTCATGTCGTATCCATGCCAACTGGTCATCCGGTTGATTTATGTACGCCAAGCCGGTCGTATTGATCTGACCCTTCCAAGTTACTTGAATTTCCGCATATTTCGCTGTTTGTTTTTCGAACCCCAAGTCCATATGTTTTCTTGGGTAGCAGACAGGCAAATGCAATACTTTTGCTTTCGGCTCAAAAGTGAAGAAATCGTAGGCTGTGGACGAGCATTTCATGAGCGTTCTTCGATCTAGTCCCGCTGCTGGTGATTTCCACTTCTCTTTGACATGGGGCACGAGTTGCTCGCCCAGGAGAGAGGTGTACATGGAGTGATATAGTTCGTAATAGGTCTGGGGATCAACGACGATGCGCACTCTTGTATCTTTGACGTCATGTGCTGCCCTGTCCCTCCTGTCCGCGATGTTATTTTGTGGCGTGAAGCGTTGTACCGATGCAAATTTGCGTTCCTCGTCCTCCAAATGTTTTTCCTGCGCCTTCACAACTGTCCCATCCGCATGATAAAGCACCATGGCTCCGTCTCAAGCTCTTTGCAATATGCCGTGTACGTTCACTAAATTCCGTGTGGTCGTTTGTTGATGTGAAAGAGTGAAGATCGAAATTCAAGAACGAGACCAACACGTCGAGTCGCAAGACTGTGGTGCCCTTTGTTCGCACCATCTCAAAGAAATGTTTTGGTCTCCGAACGCATCCGTCGATGGCGGTGCCCTTACTGTCGTATTGTGTCGCTTCATTGTCGAGGACAAAGAGATACGTCTGGTTAACTTTGATGTCGAAGTCGACTGGACACGTGCTACTGCGTCTTTACACCATGCCACGACCGTTGCTGGCTGTATTGGGTGAAGGCGACAAAACTCGGTTGTGGTCATGTCAAAGGTTGTGATGGAGGCCAAAACTTAGGTAGATACATTTCTATCTTGACGGATGTGGACTAGCGTGTGGAGCAGCCCTTACACATCATGAACAAAGAGATCAGCAGTGGTCGGCAAGACGATGACACAAGATTTCTCATGCTGGCTGCATTATTTGAGTTCATAATTGCCTAAGTTGTAGCTAAGTTAGGTCGAAGCCAATAGACTGTAACCAATACACGCGTGCTCCGAAAGAATGCTGTGAAATGCCGAAGTGCCAAAGGATTCCTTCAGAATAGCTTCATGGACGCAATACGGCAATAAGTCCTCTCAACTCGCATCCTAGGCCTATGCGTTCTCTCCGTGCCTAAACGACCAGTCCAGTGCGCGTCAACTCGCCAGAACGCACCTCGCGATCGCAGGTACGCAAGCCCTCGCCGTTTCCGGTGACTTCGATGGGATAGACAAAATGGTCACGCTTGCCGCGATAAGTGCGCGCAGCACGCTTTGTAGACTTCTCAGCCAAGGCGCCTGTGCTGCCACGTGCTGTACGCTTAGGCATCGGCTTCTCCACTGTCTGAACATCGTCGCTGCTGATTGTGCAGTCGCGCGCAAGATGTCCATGTTCGTTGCAGTTCCAGCAGAGAACGGCGCTAGCCTTTCGACGCTTCCTCTCGCCCTCTGTGTCCTTGCCGGTGGGTTGACCTTCAGGCTTGGAGATGCCGTTAGCAGCCTTCTTCGACCTCCGGCCACCAAGTTTCTTCTCGACCGCTGCAACTTTATTGACGGGTGGGTCTTCAGCCTTCGTGGCATCGTTCGATGCTGGAACAGCCTTCTGAGCGGCCTTCTCCGACCTCCGGCCACCACGCCTATTCATATTCTTTGGGGCAGCTGCCGCGGGTTCGTCGTTCTTGGAGCTACCATGGGCAGCCACAGGTGACTTTACCTTAAGTTTCCGAAAGTCCTTCGAGATGTGTTTGACATCGCCTTTGCCCAGGTTTGCATAATACTGCTTGGACCAAAGAACATGACGATTCTTTGCGCCCTCGTAGTACTTCTCCGCCGTCTTGACCCGGTGTTTCAGCAGCTTTCGAACCGTCTTTTCGAGCTTGTCGCCAAAGTCCTTGTCGACCATCGCAAACTCAGTGTAGGCGGAGTAATCGCATGTCCACGGATTGATGAACTCGAACGCCAGAATATTCACCGCATGATCGTACAGCGGCGGAACGAAGTCGCGGAAGTATTTGATCTCCTGGACGGTGGGCAACACCTCGTGGTATTTGCCTTTCAAGCGTCCCACGACACGGTCCATGAGCGGCTGATAGAAGAGGGGCGCACTGTGCGAGTAGATCGTGATGAGGCAGTCGACTGAAAGCTGCTCGAAAGTCCACTCGCCCTCGGGATCGGTCTCTCCGGCTTGCATGTATTTGTAGATCCAACGTAGAGGCTCCTTGGACCCATCGGGAATGCAGATGGCAGTGCCGCCCTCGTCGACAAGAGCTTCTTTGGCAGACGGTGAGAAGTAGGCTAGCAGATTGACTGCTACGCCTTCGAGACCGATGTAGAAGTCGTTTTCTGGGCCGATCAGGATGTTGGCTCGTGGGCCCTTCTTCAGCCTACTCGAAGTTAGAAAATACCTCTCGACATGCTAATAAGAGGGGCACTTACTCGGCAAGTTGCAATGGTGTCAAATAACGCGACGGCTTCTTTGCCCGAAGAGTCTTTGGGACATCCTTCGATTGGATGCGGATAGTCATCGCGGCCGCAGTGGATGACCTAGGACGTTGGTGATCTGGAGGTTGTGGTTGAATGCAGTTTTGTCGATGGAGTTGCTATGAGAAGTAAGATGAATATGATAGGTTCTGAACAACGTGATCTTACATATACTAGCAGTACGTGGGACCCGTGCATGTATGGCCCGCAGCCGGACACGTGAGAGCAGCATTCACTCGAGGTGAAAGAGCTGCCAATCTTGCTTCATAGCGGCATGGCGCTGGTTTGAAGGAGTAATAGACCTCGTGTGGACTCCTAGATGCTCCTTGAGTGAAATTGTGTAGCATACTGTGTCAAATTTCAAGTCCACGGATACCTGCATGAAGGGGCCGGCGGGGAGCAAACGGAGCCTGTCACGTGAGCTCATCTTGATGTCGGAAGGAACTGCCACCAGCTCTGCCAACAGATCCGCACACTCGTTCATTGCTCCAGCCTGTTTACATTACAAATCAGCTCTCTTCACGATGCCAAACTACCGCAGCATCGATATATCGTTGCACTCGCAATTCGACGTCGATATCCTCCCAGAGTATTGCCCACTTCCACAAGAGCACTACACGGAGCGCCGCATCGCGTGCACAGTACCCGAATATGTCGATGATTCTTCCTCGACGTGCAATGTCTACGTCCCTGTGTACCCAGGAAGCATGTTCTGGATCGGCTATTCTGTCATGCCGCCGGTGCCTGATGGTCACTACTTCCTGTTCAAGCTGTACATCAATGGCGCGCATATCGTAAGCTGGTCGACGGGCAAAGAAGAAGAATGGAAGGGCAAGACCATGTTTGGACTATACGAGAGACCTGAAGATGAGGAGGGCAAAAAAAGTATCGAGAAGAGGGTCTTGTGCTTCGCCACCGACACCGACGACCCAATGTGGGATCTAGGCAAAGCTGCATTCGATGAGAGGATGCGCATGGAGATCAGAGTACATCGCGCGCACGGGCGCAAGAGAATGGAGAGACAGATGGAGACATACAGCGCCACGCAACATGCGTCGAACGAGAGAGGCATTGAGTGAGGACGTTCTCACACAAACATGTTACCTCATACTGACAACAGAGTAGTCTTGTCAACGCTGGACGCGCAAGCACGGAGCAGCCGAAGCGCTTCTACAAATTTGCCCTGATCGACCCCATCGACCAGCCGTTCGCGATGTTCCGGTATTTCTATCGCACGTGGGATCAGCTGAAATATTTGGGTGTAGTCGAGGACGAGGATGATGAAGAAGTTGGAGCAGCCGACAACGACCTGCCAGTTATCGAGCCTTGCGAGGACAGTTTTGTCGATGAAGACCGGCGGGTCGCCAGTCGTGCGTCAGAGGATCTAGAAGACTTGTTCTTCGAGTGTGGTGCTTCAATGTCACAGCCATCGCAGCGAAGTACAGACACGTACGAAGCACTCCGTGGCTACACCCCAAGCGGCGCACCAAGCACAACCTCGAGCGCAGGCGCATCAGACGAGCAAGCGGCCAAGCAGACACGACAGCGACACAGTAGCATGCGCACACCTCTCCAGAGCTATCGTCTATCGATGCCTCCGTCTGTCAAGCTGATTCCTCCACAGCCAAGATCGCAACCTCAGCACGCGGGACCGCACAAGACAGACTCGTTGTCCTCAACTTCTTATCGCCCGCATCCAGCATACCCCGTTGAGGAATGGAGACAGCGGACTCCAAGTCCAGTGAAGTCTATTCGGGAAGGCATCACCACACCGCCCTTGGAGAAGCACAGGCGTGGGTTTCGAGCGTCGTCGCTGGTCAATGTGTTCACCTCGACCTGGAAGCGTCGCGCTACATCAGCGTCGGGAGACTCTAGCGGTGCTGATCATCAGAGTGGTGCTCGGAGCATCTCTCGCTGATGGCATAGGCGTGTTTGAGACGCGGTCATGCGCACGCACAGTGTGGTGTTGAAGTCGAGATGGAGGCGCTGTGGCAAGGATGGTGGAACGGATGCAAGGAACGCGGCGTCGATTGGCAGGCGTGGCAGGCTCCACTTCCCCCGCAACCCCAGCTAGGGCTACCCCGACATGCATGAACAGCTGATATCATAGCTCTCGACAGCTGCAAGCTTCACTGTGCTTATATCAACTTCTTCGCATCCTCGACTTCTTCATTTCCTTGCATGTTTCTTCAATTGATGCAATGCGTTCCTTTAGCGTCACCGTCGCAGGGCTTCTGGCAAGCGCTGTCGGTGCCTCCACCCTCCAGCCACCCGTACTCCCGCTCATCGTCAGGAACCCATATCTGAGCACATGGCTGCAGAATGCGCGTGAAGAACCATGGAGCGAGTGGCCCATGTTTTGGACAGGGGCTGATGTCAGTATATGACAGCCAATCTATGACGTCGCTCACCATGATCCGCAGGTGGGCTTTGGAGTGCTGGCCTCGATACCCGAGACGAAAGAGGTGTTTCCACTGCTTGGACGACCTCACGACTCGCTAGACAGTGGTAGCAAGGAGTAAGCAAAGTATGTAATCTTGCAATCGTCTGCTGACAGCATCGGTCCAGCTACACAGTCGCCTACCCCAGATACGAGGGCGCAAAGTACGATGCCTCAACCACGAACCTTACCTACACGCTGCGAGCACCCAAGAAACTAGCCACGGCTAAAGACGTCGAGATCACGCTCTCCTTCCTCTCTCCTATAACGCCGACATCGACACTGCGGCAGACGATCCCTGCAGCATACCTCACAGTACACGTATCCGGTGGACTCGACGTTCATATATACGTCGACGTGAATGGACAATGGGTCAGCGGCAAACGCGATAGCCTCATAGAATGGGGTCTTGTCGAGCAGCGTGGGCCATCTGGTGGCTTGAAAACATGGAAGGTGAAACGGCAGGTCGAGCAGCTCTTTACTGAGACGGACGACCAACCCGAATGGGGCACACTGCACTTCACAGCTCCGTCTGGCATCCAGCACGAAGCTGGAAAGTCTTCCCAACTACGCAAGCGATTCGCTAGCAAGGGTGCGCTACAAAATAAGATGGACGACAAATTCCGTGCTGTCATGGACGATGAGCCTGTTTTCGCGTTCGCAAAGACCTTCAACCTATCACACTCTGCGAGTGCGTCTAAGCCTGCAAGCGACAGCGTCATGTTCACGATCACACACATCCAAGATCCCGTGACTCAATACGCCTCTGCGCGTGGGCTCACCTTCATGAAGCCGCTGTGGAAGTCGTGGTTCCCCGAAGACGAAAAGCTCATCCAATTTCATTACCGCGACTTCGACATGGCTAATTCCCTGGCGAGTAATTATTCTGAGCAGCTCCGCATCGACGCTTACCAGTCTGGGTCATCGAACTACGTTGACATTGTCGCGTTGTCCGCTCGTCAAGCACTGGGCGCGACATCCTTTTCAGGAACTCCAGAGAATCCTCTACTTTTCCTCAAGGAGATCTCCTCCAATGGCAACTCTCAGACCGTGGACGTCATCTTCCCTGCCTTTCCGTTCTTCCTATACACTCAGCCAAAGTGGCTTGCGTATCTGCTTGAGCCACTCCTCGAACACCAACTGAGTGGGCAGTATCCTAATAAATACTCCATGCACGATCTCGGCACTCACTTCCCCAATTTGACTGGTCATGCAGATGGAAGGGACGAATACATGCCTGTGGAAGAGTGCGGCGATATGCTCATCATGGGTCTTGCATTGGTCAACTCCCTGACCTACGGCTCAGATGCGGAGGCTCAGTCCTTGTGGTCAACACTGGGCGACGACACTGATCGGACAGAATCTGACAGGCCCTTTGCGCTGCAGACACGCGAGGATGTTGACTATCTCGACGACACCTGGGGCGGAGGCGCGAAGGGCATTAAGCAAGCGAAGAAATGGTTGGAGGGCAGCTACGACCTCTGGAAGCAGTGGACTGGCTATCTTGTCGAAGACTCCCTCGAACCACATAATCAACGTGAGTTTGGACTGCGGACTTGCGATCTCCTACAATACTAACAAGCTACAGTGTGCACTGATGACTTTGCGGGCTGGCTCCCCTTGCAGACCAATCTTGCACTAAAGGGCATTGTCGGCATCAAAGCATTCAGTGAAATCGCCGATCTACTGGACCACTCAGGCGACGCAAAGCACTATCGCAATATTTCCGAAACATACATCAAGAAATGGGAGGACTTTGGCATCTCGCGTGACGGATCGCACGCGAAGCTCGCATACGATTGGTACGGCAGCTGGACGACACTTTACTCTCTATACGCCGACGCCATTCTGTGCTTTCATCCATCCACCACGAACTCCACAGGCGAGTCAGAGTCAGAGTCAGAGTCCGAATCGGCGTTCGCTGCTGGAAATGCCGGCGCACAGCAGCCGCTCAATGGCCACACATCTGGTGGCCGAAAGCCCATTACAGACAACTTCATCCCCTCCCATATCTACAAGAAGCAGTCTGATTGGTACCATGCCGTCATGCAAAAGTACGGACTGCCGCTCGACTCGCGCCACCTGTACACCAAGTCTGATTGGGAGTTTGAGGCTGCAGCTGTCTCGAGCAAGAAAACGCGGACAGAGATCTTGGACAGAGTGGCAAAGTGGCTGAACGAGACTGTCACAGATCGACCATTTTCAGATCTTTATGAGACTGAGTGGGATGGTGGATTCCCCATTGCGCATTTCTTCGCACGGCCGGTCGTTGGTGGACACTTTTCGTTCCTGGCGCTTGAGAGGGCATGTGGTGGGCAGGCGAAGCAGGGACTTGCATTTTTGGATGCAGAGGATGAGTGAGCTGGTGGCAGTATACATTATGCATGTTGTATATGATATGATAGTACGAATCGCCAAGGTCCCTGCCTTGTCCTTTGTAGACTTCCACTCAACCAAAATGCTTCTCATTCGGTGCCGTCTCCTCTTTCTTCCCCTTCTTCCTCGTCACCATGCCATCTAACGTCCCCTGGCTTGCCTCCCTCTTATGCGCCGGTGCTTTCTTCTCACTCTTCGCCGGCGCCTTTTTCTCACTCTCCTTCGCCACCTTCCTCGCCTTCTTCGGGCTCAGCGGCTCCGGTGCCTCATGTTCCTCAGTCCCATCCGCATCTTCATGCTCCACCATCGCTCCAGGCGGACCCTTCTTCCCCTCTGTCGGTCCCTCCGCGTCATCCTCGAACAACTTCCTCCAAGTCCCATCCAGAACCTTCGGATCATTCCCATACAGCCCAACATGATACGCATTCTTCATCGCCTGTAAACACACCTCCCTCCTCTTCCCAAAATCCAGCATCGGCTTCGGATACGTGCCCTCCTCCGCCTGCACGCCCTCGACTTCCACAACCCTACACCCCCACATCTTCTGATCCTTAATCGGCGCCTTCCACGGCTCATATATGTACTTCTTATCAAACCTCGCCAACTCAGGCACATACCTCCTCACAAATGTCCCTTCCTTATCCCACTTCTGCGGAAACGCCACGGGCGAGTAACAGCGGTAGAATTGCGCGAAAAACGCCGTGCACGACAGCCACTGCCAGTTCCCGATATTGCACGCCGCCTCGTGGTCAAGCAGGTACTCTTCAAAGACTTCCGCGCCGCGCTCCCAGTCGACGTAGCATCCCCCGCGCGTGAGGAAGCACGCAACTGCATGGCGGCCGAGGTGGTGGATCCAGCCTTCGGCCTTGAGCTGGCGCATCAGGGCGTCGATCCAGGGGAAGCCGGTCATGCCGTGTTTCCATTTTTGGAAATGCGTCTCGGCTTCTGCGCTGTCGATGAGGTACTTGCCGGTAATGAGGGAGGTGGACGGGTCGACGGCGGAGGGCAGGTGCCAGGGGATGAAGCGGCAGGTGGGGTTGTTGTAGGTTTGGCCGAAGGAGTAGCCCAGCGAGGCTTGGGCGCCGAAGTACATGTCGCGGAAGAGGAGTTGGCCGGTGAGGGAGGTGGGGGGCTGGGAGGCTTTGCCTTTGTATTTGTCGACGATGTCTTGGACGCGCCAGTAGAATTCGCGACAGCTGAGGGATCCGAAGTGCAGGTGTGGGCTGAGGAGGGTAGTGGCTTGGGGCTCAAATGCGGTGGGGGCGGTTTTGGGCTTCTCGAATGTCGCGGTGTAGTCTTCGTTTGCGATGATGTCGTCGAGCATCTTGAGGGCAATCGTCTCTCCGCCCCTGTGCTTCGTCGTAGCCTCCTTTAGCCCCAACTCCTCCATCATCGGCACCTCAAAACCACCCCTCGGTCCCGCCAACTCCGCATAACTCCCCTCCTCCCCCTTCCTCTGACCAGCATTGACATCAGGCTCACTCCTCGGCCTCTCCTGCTCGATCCCCTTCAAACTCACACCCCCGGGCCCCGGCAGACTCTCCGGCGCAGGAATCGGTCTGGGTACCTCCCCAATCTTCTTCCCAGCAGCCTGCACCTGACCAATACTCATCGTCGGCTTCCCATGATTCTCCTTCACCAGCTCATCAGGATCATACAGCGTCCTCCCTACTTTCACAACAACCTCCACACCCGCCTCCTTCGCCAATCCCATCACCTTCTCATCGCGCTCCCGCGCATACGCATCCGTGTCTTTCTCAAAGACCAGATGCGTGATTTTCCACGCTTTGAACAACTTCGGGAACAAAGTCTGCGGCGCCTCGCGGATGACGAAGAGTTGGGATTTCGGGTTGAGTTTTGTGATGGATTTTGAGAGATCGGATTGGCAGTCGAGCAGATATTGCCAGCGATTAGGGCCCACGCGCGCTCGGTAGACATAGTGCGGGTCCCAGGTCCAGATGGGGAACAGGCATTCGGGCTTGAGGTCGAGGGCTGCTTTGAGCGCTGGGGAGTCGTGGAGACGGAGGTCGGTGCGGAACCAGTAGATTACGCGGGGCCTTGGTTTGGGCATTATTTTTCAGGTGTGGATGTGTCAATTGCCGTGTCCAGGTGGTGGGGGCATGTAAGCTGGGGGTATAGTCCAGTAAGTTGTGTAGCGATTCGGAAGCGAATGAAGGTTGGTGGAATTGACAATAAAGAGCTGAGGTTACACAGGCACATCTGAAAGCCGGGGGGCTGGATGCATGTTGTCATAGATCTGGACCAAGTTAAGCTTTTCGCTAATCTGGACCATCACCCGCCCGGACGTCAACATTGCCGTTTCAGGAATGGTGGATGTGTAAACTTGATGCAATGTATTGGGTATCTTAGGCTAATGAAAGGGAGTATCTTCGTTCCTCGTGGCTTCATTACATCGTCACAATTCGTCCCGCGCCAACGACGGTCCAGAATGCTTCCTCTCGTCTCTCCTTCTCGCCCTTTGATCCTCTTGAATCGCCCAGACCCCGATCCTCCGCGTTCGCTTCCGTTTCGAACTCGAGACGCACGAAGATGGGAATCTCAAGCAAATCTTCATCTTCCTCCAGCTCATCCGGCTCGTTTTGACCCGGGCCCAGTCCCGCGATTGGTCGCAGGAAGCCAGGCACCACTTCGATGACAACGCTGGTCCAGTTTCGACCACGATCCCAGATTTTGCCGGCTTCGATCTGACCGTCTGCAGCTGAACCACGGCTTGCAGAAGGTACCGATGTAGAGAGAGCATCGTCCCAGACATCAGTGTTTGCACCCACTTCGAACTGTGGACACAGAATGGTGACGCGACTCTGGATCTTGCCCGGGGTGGTGCTCGGTGTTGCTAGTGTGACCTTGATGTTGTCAAACAGTGGATTGCTCAATTGCAGCAGGAAATTTATCGGGATGCCAGATCGCAAGTTGTTGTAGCTAAAGAGTCCTTGTGTAGTCGGTGTGGTGTTGCTAGGAAGCGCACGGATGCTCAGACGTGGTATGTGGCTCAGAGCCAGAATCTTAATCTTGTAGCGAGTTGAGGTGATCTTGGACTCGGGCTTGGACAAGATATGCCTGCACGAGCGACATCGCTTCGCGCGCTTGGTGCATAGCAGTGTTGGGACGGGCCGCAGCTCATCCTCAAATTGAACGTGTGGATCCACTTGCGCGAGCTTTTGAGCAGGAGAAAGCGTCGTGCTCCACCCATCTTTCTTTATTCGCTCGATGGCTGCAATGTCGGACGCGGTATCGTATACGGCCAAGCCCTCGAGCTCCGAGGCAGCTTCCCGCATCAATGAGGGCTTCCCGCGTTTCTGCTTCTTTGCACCCACGGACGAGTACATGTTCATAATCCGTGAGTAAGCCGAGGGTGAAGAGAAGTTGAGGTCGTGGGCGGAAAAGGGGGTTGACGGTGTTTGCGCTTCGATCTGTGACTTGTAGAAAGCGCTGAGATTGGAGAAGATGTCGTCGCGCGTAGGCTGAGAGGGCTGTTTGGTGACGTCTGAAGTCGGAGAGTCTTCGGACGGCGAGAGAAGGTTGCGTGAGTCGCGCTGTCTTGCCTGCAGCTCCTTCCGCCGTTCGCGGTCCTTGTCTCGCTCCTTTTGCGTGGGTATGGTTTTGCCTCCATTGGCTACGCGCGCCAACTGGCCATAGACGCCTGTATGCTTCTCAAACTCAATACCCGTCTCGATGGTGCTCCAGTGGCAGTATGGGCACGCCAGGATGTAAGGGCCGCCCGTAGCGGAGGGGGCCTCGGGGTTCTCAATCGAGTTGACGGTCAAAGGCGAGACACAGACAGGGCAGTTGAAGCAATTGCGCGTGCATCGATTTCCGTCACTCTTGACCACGGAGCTGGGCACCTCGAACAGACAGCTGGGGCAATACCAGTTGAGTGTCTCTTCGATGACGCATCGCGGACACCTTATCTGCTGGCAATCTTCGCAGTAGAGGAGGTGTTCGAGGGGATACAAGGCGTAATTAGACCGGGCAGAACGTGGGTTGAATGTGCTGTCGTCTTCCTCGCTGGCGTCGGCAAGCAGCTGCGATGCGCGTTTTGAGGTGGCGGCGGTCGTACTATCGAAACAATCGCAGGCATAGTAGGTATAGGGGAAGGACTGGGCCATGGTAGCTCAGTGGTCGGTGGTGGTGAACATGCGAACACCTCCAGATTAACAGTTGGAGCTCGGGCCAACAAGCCAAAATCGAGCTTTGGCGACGCGCAAAGCCGCGGAA
Organism: Phaeosphaeria sp. A1 3.1a; assembly: GCA_003501895.1. NCBI lineage: Eukaryota > Fungi > Ascomycota > Dothideomycetes > Pleosporales > Phaeosphaeriaceae > Phaeosphaeria > Phaeosphaeria sp. A1 3.1a. The sequence goes on from QVXC01000204.1 coordinate 55,631, forward strand.
GAACGGTGATAGCTTTCAATCATGTACTGGGTACGGGAATCTCAGGTTTTTGTTTCTACCAGTAATGTTGCATAGGAGCATACCACAGTCCTACAGGATCTCTTGCCGATTGTTGCTGTCGTCCAGTCTTACACATTAAGTTACTTCCGGCTTTAAGCACGGCGTTAAGGTCCAGTTTTTGTACATGTCCTGACATCACCAATTGAACCTCTTCTGCAGCATCGCATCCCTGACTTGTTACATTGTAGTACCTTAGATACTCGCCCAATCGCGATCATGAACACGATATCTGTTCGCGCATTTATCCCGCCATTGATGCGACGAGGTGTGCCCCGCCAAATTGCGCGTCGCTATGCGGTACAAGCTCCAGGAGCTCCGACATTCGAAATCTTTAGCAACAAGCATAAATGGCAGCAGAAGGAAAGGGCCGCCGCCAACGCGGAACTCAGCAGAAGTGTAGACTATCTGCGGGATGAGGTGGCTTCACGGCTATGTGAGCGAGTACTGGTGCGCTCCACGCCTATATCACTGGCGTACAGTGTGTTAATCGTCAACAGGACATCAACCGCCACTTTCCCCAAGTTCTTGACCTCGGAGCCAATGCCTGCAACCTATCTCGCATGCTTACTCTCCCATCTGAAGACGACCCAGACAAAGGCCCGCGAGCAAAACGCATCGGCACCATCACAGCCGCCGACTCGTCTGAGACGCTGCTATACCGCGACGCCGACCTGCCGTTCAACAAGGAGATTGACATTGTCCGACAAGTCTTGCCAACCTCTGAGCTGCTCCCCTACGATGCGAACACCTTCGATGCCGTGCTGAGCAGTCTCAGTCTACACTGGATCAATGACCTGCCCTCCGTGTTGGCGCAGGTGAACAACATACTGAAGCCCGACTGTCCCTTCATGGGCGTCATGATGGGTGGCGACAGTCTGTATGAGCTTCGTACGGCTCTTCAGCTCGCCGATCAGGATCGAAGAGGCGGCGTCTCGACCCACGTATCGCCACTAGCAGATGTGCGAGATATCGGTGGACTTTTGCAAAAAGCCGGGTTCAACCTCCTGACCGTCGATGTTGATGATATTGTAGTCGACTACCCAGACTGCTTCTCTCTCATGAAGGACTTACAAGCCATGGGCGAGTCCAATGCGGTACTTGCACGGGAGAAGGGTGCGATACAACGCGACGTCCTGCTTGCTGTCGAGGGCATATATCGCGAGCTACACGGTAACGATGATGGCACCTTACCAGCCACGTTCCGCTTAATCTACATGATTGGTTGGAAGCCCAGCCCGACACAAGCCAAGCCTCTCGAACGTGGCACAGGCATGTTCAGCATCAAAGACTATTTAGAGAAGAACGATAAGGATGGGCAAGGGAAAGAATAGACGTAAGACTAGTATTCGCCATGCAATATTGTCGTCAAATTTGGCAGTGAACCGCCTGTATCCAGATTCACATTACCGAAACCCTTTATCACCAAAACACCTTTCTACGAAAATAATATGTAGGCCACCTACACTTTCATGACCAATATTGTATCCCGGCTCGCCGCATGACCAGGGAACCTAACCCGTGTCTCGAGATCTAGTGCAAAAGATTCAACGTCTTCTTTTATCCGAACTTCATACATGGAGCATCTAATTCAATTGCCAGCATGCTTAGGTCGTGAAATGCCCTCGGGATTGCAAAGACCACATGTACATAAGATCTCGCGTCAACGACATTGTGAAGAGGCAATAAGCCCCAAAGAACAAGTGAGTATTCCATGAAAGCCTGGATTCTAAGCCCTCAAAGAACGAGGTCTACTTGCAGTCAAGGTCAATATTCTCCTCGCATCTCTCCAAGCTTGAAAAGGTCACTTGTCTTATACATCCGCGCAATGTTGCAAAACAACCTGACACCCACTGTAATGAAAGAGCACATATCGATTACCAAAAAGTTTCATGAATGAGGGGTGATCTTCAAACATTTGGTGAAAGCAAAGCAAGTCCGATCAGATTGATCCTATGATGGTCATACGTCACATTGTGGTTTGCCTATTAGCAGGCGGCTCAGAATTCTTGATTAAGGCATGGGGAGAAGTCACAATACCACTCTCTACGCTAATTGGACTCAAGAAAGCGACGCTCAAACGAGTAGCGCTTATTCCATCCTTCTTCACTAGCCTAGTCTCTTCTCTAGCGTCTCAGGTCATCAAATATACACTTCGACTCGGGCCGAAACGTACAATATCGCATAGGACCACCTCACGAAGCCGTTGCAAAGCTTATTACTCAACTGGGAGGTCACTGGCTTATCTTGCATCGCTCTCAGCCTGTAGCAGCATCTACACAGCTTTCGGTGTTTGCTACTAATCAGCGCAGGCCTCAGTACTCAGCTCAACCACTCAAGCCGCGATTGCTCACAAAGCCGCAGCTTCATGTCTTACAAGGACATGCAGGCAGTGATGCTATCAACCTGCTGTCAAGCCACGTCAGAGGCATACTGCCACCTACAGGTTCTGCTCCAGCCACAATCAACTGCGAAGTATGCCTGCAGAATAAGGCACATCAAATCATCTTACGGCGCATTGGACATGAGCTTAGCGCTTCTCAGCCTTTTGAATCAGTAGCTATCGATCTGATACAGCTTGACGTCACTGGCTACAACGGACATTGATATGTTTTCCATGGACTTAACCTGTATACGAAACTCAATTTCGTGTATACAATCGCAAAGCGCGATAAAGCAACACTGCTTAAGGTCCTTACGCGCCTTAATTGATTAATTAGGCGCGACTTTAATACTACTGTCACATTCCTGATTGCCGATGATAAGAAAGGCTACGGCATCACAGACGACTCAGCACGAGAGTACTGTCACAGAGAAGGGATTCGACTCCAGATCAGAGCACCACATACTCAGGAACAGAACGGATCTGCCGAACGCTCAGGCAAGAACTTGATCGTTCGAAGCTGATCAATAAGCATTACCTCAAACCTGCCTCTACCGCTCGCTCCCGAGATATACGTCGCTGCAGCTTACCTGCTCAATCGTACACCTACACGAACAATCGAATAGAAGACTCCATTCGAAATGTTCTACTCGAAGCAGCCTTCAATTGCTCACCTACGGGTATACGGCTGCCGCGCATACGCACTCCGTCCACAGATACCACGAGGCGACAAGCTATCACCACGAGCACTCATTGAATACCTTGTGGGCTACGACTCCTCGAACATCTATCAAGTTTGGCTACCAAATGCCACAAGTAGAGCACATCAAGGCAAGGTAATTCGAATCTAAGATGTCACATTCAAGGAGGATCTCTTCTACCAGCACAGAGATGAATCTAATCCACTCCTAGAAGGCGAAGAGCTTAAGGCAATTACGTACACACATCATATGCCAGCTTTACTGGATCCTGAGGACTCTTCAGAGGACGAGTATAGCATCATAACAGGAATTAATCAGGCAGAATCCAGCCCGCCTTTGGACGATCACTCAAAGCCTCAAGATCAGTTCAACAGCGATCTTCTCTTGCCCACACGGCCTCTACAATATCTCCTGATCCAGATACTCAATTCCCTACTCAAGCCTCAACAACTATGCTTGGACGCAGCCCTACACCAGAATTTCAGCCCTCTGCGCAAATATCAAGAAAGCGGAAGCGACGCAGCTCACTTGACTCAAACGCTGCACAGAACCGCGAACTAATCGACGGCAACTTACGTGCTACGCACATACTTCCTGAAGGATCGACGCGAAGCCGAAAACCCTCTCGCAAAAGCAGCAGCTTCTTTGTCAACAAATACTGGTCAACGTTCGTAGCTGCAACTACTACAGCCCTAAAGACACGATTCTACTACTCCGATCTACCGCCTGAATCCCGATTTTACTAGGGCGTAATGAAGCTATCAGCTCTACACAGATAAGGCTTTATTGCAGCTATGCAGCGCGAGATGTCAGACATTAAGCGTAAAGGCACGTACAAGACTATCAACTGGAAG